>JAJLUQ010000008.1:0-284979 GCA_030564385.1 Blastobotrys robertii
ATGAACAGAATAGAGGTATACATAGATAGTGTCTCTGGCCGAGGGCTTAACTAGACAATAAATGATTATTATATATTATGGAGCTGTTTAACCTCCATGATACACGGGGCTGGACGAGGAAGCGACTGAGCGGGCGGCAAGCATGCACTGGGCTTACGAAAAGAGAAAGGAAGTGAAGAAAATCACCAAAGAAGAATGGTAATCCAGATACGACACACTCAACGTACGTACGCGGGCAGAGAATAATAATAATATATCGAGTTTATAGTCCAGGCTATGTAATTGAATACGTCGCAGAAGCTAGACTGAAGGTCGTGTATTTGGCCGCACTGCAGGCCCTGTCGGTTTGTTGTTGGTGGTCGAAATGTTGGTGCGACGGTGCCGAATTCTCCTCTAGCAAATAGCTAGAGAGTAGGGGGAAAACCAGTCTGCGTTGGTGACAACTGTCAAAGAGCTACATGGAAAACCCCTATAGCTGCAGAGACGCCGGCGGAGGAGGGTTGATATTTGCCTCGGGATTTCATATAGGAATCCTGGCTCCTTCGCTACTCGATCTGTAGTTCAGCAAGCAGCTGTTGGCATCACAGACAAATATGAATAGAATAGAGGTATACGTACCATGCAAAACTAGTGTGAATTGAACTAAACAATGATTATGTATAAGCTATTCGCAACATGCGGGTGTATAATTGCGTCAGGGGCATGGCTGCCAGGACCTATACATGTCGTGCGTTGGATCATACGTTGAATACGGCATAGATCGAGGCCGGTAGGGCACTAAAAAATGGAACAGCAGTGGGCAGACAAACTGGGGCGTGTCCAAAACGGCGCCTCGAGAAGGATTCTCGGGGCTTCATGCATGCATATGCACATGTCAAGACTAGTCCATGCAAATGGAGATCACGAGCGGCATGCCACCGCTCAAGCTAGACACGCTTTAAACGTACAGCTGCTCAGAAATCGCGCTTAGATTGTTTGCCAAACCTCATCCCAAAAACCCACTGGAATCGAAAATTGAATTCAGACTTGAGCAATTCGCACTGTGTGCATGTGGCTTCGCAGCATAGAGACGAGGTTTCTCCGCACTAGCGTTTCCTCGGCTGAGATGTTGTTTTTTGACATATGACATTCTTTATATTAGTTTCATATCAATATACTTCCCGATCCAAAAAAAATTGTAGTGGCGCACTGTGAGCATGTAGTCTCTTCGTACGTGGACTACACCACAAACGTGTGTGTTTCGTTGCATGCATGCACATGTGTATAAAATGTTATAGGATCGAGACGGCGCTAGCTAGCGCGCGCTCGAGTATTTACGATCGAAATTGAGTGGGCGGAGTATACTGATTATTAATAGAGTCAGTGTTTCGTCACCTTCGAAACCTCATTTCATACCAATTAATACTGGCTGTACAATAGTATCTTACGAACCTGTAACCTCAGATCGTCAGTTTATTAATCACGGACCTTACATGCAACTGCATGCATGCGCTATAAAGCGCTTGAAGCGGCTGAGAGTACACCAACAGATGACTAGTTGAACACAGTGCGAACAATTGGGCTGTGCAGTCAGTCACTGAGATGTTTTGAGAAATTCATGCATCTTGGCGCCCCACATTACTCCCGGTTAACCGATCGAAGCGCGGGTACATCGATATCACCCAGCATGCCGCGCTGATCGATGAGTATATGCACTAGCTGGTGATGAACTACATCCACCAGATGAGGACGGCCCAATTGTTCCACCTGGTTGAGCCAAATTGGACCACTTACCACTGTGTGCTAGCTTGATCGAGAATCTTCGAAATTGGCTAGCTATGCGCCTCGTGCGTGGAGCTGAACTCCAACTAGCGGATCCGAAGCCCTCCCGGCACGCGCGTATTCCACTCATCTCCGAATGAGGGTGAAAAGTGGAATCTTTAAAGTGGATCTCTTGGCGAGGCGCTGAAGCCACTCACCGTTCTCTAACGTTTTCCTATGTTAACGATGCGCGTCCCACTCATTGTGGGTGCCATCCGAGGCTCTACCGGTATTCTCTCGGGCCACCCGAGGCTCTACGGGTCATATTCCGGGGCCACACACTGACGCGACGGCCGGCGGGGTCGAGAAATCGGCCAAAAGCGACTAAAATAAGGCCACTATAAGATGAAGAAGAGATCCCATATCGGAACTAACTCTCCACTGGACAATCTTCACCAAACATGAAATATAGCTTGACCCTTTTTACTATTGGCGCCCTGGCCGCACCCACTGCGGAACCTCTTGAACACCTAGTTCTGCCCATCAAAATGGTGCGAGCCAACGCTACTGCTCTGGCGGCACGAGACGCTGCACAAGAAATCTTACAGCACCGCTGGGGATACCTCACCACCAATCTCCAAATTGGTACTCCGGCACAGTCTGTTGATGTCCTTATCGACACCACCAGCAGCGACATGTGGACCTACACGCCAGCGATCGACTCACCGGGCTCTATTTACGATGCCAGCAAGTCCAGCTCCGTGGGCCAGGTCGTCAACAACGGCATGGGAATCGTGTACAATGACTACAACCTACAGGTCCAAGCCGCTTCCATCACTGACGATATCACTGTTGCCGGAAAAACTCTAAAGGCCCAGCAGTTTGGCACTGTCGACTACCCCGCACAGTTTCCCAAGAGTGTAATGGGCGTTTCATATGCGGCGGAGGTGCGTGCTCAGCAGCCGTTCACCAACATCCCTCAGAAACTGGTGGAGGCTGGGGCCGTTCAAAGAGCAGCGTATGCCATTTACATGGGCAACCCCAACTACAATAGCATCCAGTTTGGTGCAGTCGATCACAGCAAATACGCTGGTAACCTGGTCACCGCGCCAATGCCCGCTCGACGTCTCGGCGCCACGGTAACTGTCGATAAAAATACCTTTTATGCTGACTTTTCGAGTCTCACCGACTGGTCTGAGCTACCAAAGAAGGTAGTCAAGTCTATTGCCAGTCAGGTAGGCGCAAAGAGCCAGTGGCGAACCCTTTCGGATTACTACTGGGTTGACGAAAATAAGCACCTCAACGGCTTTGTTGACATCGTATTTGGCGAACAGACACTGAGTGTGCCCGCCAGATCGCTCGTCAAGCGATGCTCTGAGTATTTTCACGAGTGTCAGGCCGAGTATGTTCTGCCAATGCTGGAGAACGAGTCCTCCATAGGAAAATTTGGCTATTCCTTCATGGAGGCTCTTTACCTGGTCTTTGATCTTGCCAACCACCAGATCTCTGTTGGCGTCGCTGAGCCCAACCCGCCAGTTGCCCAGCCCCAGTGGATTCCAGCTACCGGTCCTATTCCAGGCACCAGGCAGTAGCTATAAAGTTCAAATATTCTGATAACCTCATTTATCCTCAAATCTTCATAATTAATAATTAATAATTAATTCAAGTTATTCGGTATGTTCGCCGGGAAACGGTAAAACAAGCTTCCCCGCAAATCTAAGTCTCTATAGTGTTATCGCTTAGAATAACTGAGCGATCCATTCACTAGCTTGTAACACAGCTCCCACACGCCTCGCGCCGAAAAGATCTAAGGTTCAAGACACATGTAGAGTTCATAACTCTAAAGGCTCAGCACAACAAACCTGGAACAGGTTATAGCAGAATCTGGGCACTATCCCATGACATTTTAAAATTAATAAGTTGAACCATACACGTCAGGGGCAGTGTGCTAAGCAAAAATCTCGGCAACGGGGAATTGAACCCCGGTCCCCCGCGAGCTGCTCTCGATCGCTCGAGTAGCTGACAGGCGGAAATTCTAGCCACTAAACTATTGCCGATCTTCGTTTAATTTCGTTAAAATTTATTCAATTCCACCTTATGAAACTCGCATAAAAAGAAAAGTGCACTGCCACCTCCGCCACCTGATCGGTGGCGTCTTTAATTCTGAGCTCCGTGATAAATTTAAGCCTTTGAGCTAAAACGCAGCGTATACCACTGAAATTGCAGTCGATCTTTATAATGGTGCCCGGGTTGGTTTTCACAAGCTTGAGCTAACCAGTGGTAGTGATTTCAGTAAGATAACGCTCTGAAACGGGACGTCACACTCAGGTAGCAGAGATGAAAAGTTGGAAAGCGATGAAAATGGAGGTTGGTTACCAGATAGACCGCAACTGATCAATGGTGGACTTCAGCGACATAGTCTTACATGGAAGTCTTATTAAATGATCATATATAGTCATTTGTACAATCTACATGCACACATGATGTTAAAACCCGAAAGGATTGGTAGGCGTTGCAGCGGCCAGGTTAGCCCGACGACCAGTGGCCTGTGACTGTAGTGGCTGTAGAGGCTGTTGGTACGACGGCTGTCCAAACGAGACTGGCGCGTGTGGGCCAGTCTTTTGAGGCTGCAAGCTAGGCATAGAACCAGTCATGAGAGGATTTGAGTAAACCACACCCAGCGCAGAGGCAGCTGGAGTTGCCGTAGAAAAGATATTATTGGAAGCGAATCCGTTGGTCGCAGTGGTGTTTCCAAAGCCAAAACCGGTGGACTGGACTTGCAGCGGCTGCAACGGGGGCTGAGCGGCCATGTTGTTACTGAAGAGATTAGGCTGCGAGCCGAACGAGGTAGCTGGAGGTTGGCCGAACGGCGATGTCGGAGCAAATGGTGACGGCTGACCGAAAATGTTACCTGGCTGCTGATAAGAAAGGTTCTGAAACTGGCCATTGAAAGAGGACATAGCCGGTGATCCAACGTTGGACTGAAAGCCAGTGAATGCAGGCTGGGCAGGACTGAAGGTCGACGGCGCTAGGGGCTGGCTGTAGATATTGGTCGTTAATGGCTGTGCGTTTCCAGTGGCAAATGGACCCAGTGGACTCACAATGGATCGTCCGGTGAGATTGGGTGCAAGTGGCTGTGCGCCACCAGTGAGAGCTGCCTGCAATGGGGCACCAGTGAACTGCGGGTTGACCAGGCCGTTGACACCAATAGTTGCAGCTGGAGGGTTAGCAAAAGGCCCACCAGTGTAAGTCGGCTGTAGGACAGGCTGCACATAGATTGGCTGCACAATTGGCTGCACCTGCACTGGCAAAGTCACCTGTTGCACCTGCGGCTGTATGGGCTGAGACGGCAGAGGCATAGTGGCGGACTTGTTTAGCTTGAAGGTATTGTCTGTGTTGGCAGCCTGAGCAGTCTTGACTGGCTCGAGTGGGGCCATTCCTAGGAGATCTCGCATGGCACCAGTGGGCTGGGCAGCAACAGGCGCGGCCGCCGGAACAGCAACCGGAGCGTTGACGGTCGGGGTGACTGGAGCAGAGCCAGACTTGATAGCCCAGGCGTCGTCTTCAAACTTTCCATTCACTTGTGTAGTGGTAGTGACAGGCAGCGAGGCTGTAGAGCCATTCTCGCTAACGACGCTCTCTCGATTCGGCTCAGAAGTGGGCATCCTGCTGGTATTGTTTTTCAGAGTTCCACCAGCACCAGAAAAGAGTCCTCCGTTGGAATTGAGACCCTGGTTTCGTCTATTGAACCGCTCATCCAACTTCTTTGTGACACGCAAAATATCGCCTTCTTTAAGTCCCAAATTTCGCAGCACCTGCGGGCTTATGTCCTCCAACACACCCTCATCCATCTGATCCCGGCTGAAGTTTATCGAGTAACGCTGACAGTTGTTAATGTCGACACCACAGTCCAAGAAGAAACCGAACCAATCGTATTCTGGCTTGGCAGGCTGTGAGTTGGCCAATGGCGGTGGTGCTGTGACTGGTGGAGCCATGGAAACTGGCCTCACACCGCTCGTACCTGGGTTTGTGCCCGTGCTAGTGCCACCGGGAACTCCTCGTGACCTAATCTTGTTTCGCTTAATGTCAACAAGCGGCTTATCGTCATCCAGAACAACTCCCGTGACACGCTCAATGTATTCCAGATCCTCCACAGCCATTTTTCCAGCGGACACTGCAATTTTCACACCGTTGACCTTGTGAAGATGAATTTTGCCGTCAGCACAGCCCAAAAGGGCAGCCTCAACCTTGAAGGCACCTGACCTGTCGGTCCAGGTTCGGACTTTATTCATATCTGGTTTGGGTTTGGCTGGGGGAGCTGGAGAAGCTCTATCTCGTTCGCGTTCTCGCATGTCTCGTTCTCTGTCCTTTGATTTTCTCATGGACATGCGTTTCTCCTTCTGCTGCTGAGCAAGCTTCGGATCAGTGCCGGCGCTCACCTCGATGTAAGCACTAGGCATAACGCCCTCTAGACCGGTCGGGGTCCGAACCATCCACCACTCGGTGCTCTTCTTGTCATCAATGATAAACACGTTATCACCCTCCTTCACGCTAACCTCATCGTCGCCCTGAGCATCAAAATCGTACATCACTTTTCCCATGGCCTGGCCAGCGGAGTTGGCTGCAACAATAACTTCTTTCAGACCAGCGGCTCTCACAGCACCCGCGATTGCGCCAACGGCCGATATTATCTCTTCTGCTACCTCTTTTGAGCCGGCGTGCAGGTCCAAGGAGGCCACAGGGTTCCGGAAGTCCAAAAAGACGTGCTTCTTTTCTGAGTTGTAGTAAACTAGGTCTGCGATTTCCCATTTCTGAGGAGCAGAGTCTGGCTTCTCTGGAGAATACATGATGGAACCATTGCCTACCGCTAGGGTAGCTTTGTGCTTCTTTCGTCCATCGACCTCTTGAACTGGCCAGCTGAAGAATTTACTTGACCGCTGTTCCTCCCGTTGGCCCGGTCTGGTGGGCAGCGACGGTTTGTCTTCATCAGAGTCGTCAGTTCTTCGGCTATATCGCGAATCTCGTCGTCGGCTATCTTGTGGGGATCTCTGCTCTGGTTGGACACGCGCTTGTTGTTGAGCAGCTGAAATAGGTTGGACAGCCTGAACAGGCTGAACGGGGACAGGCTGTGGTGGAGGCACCTGATGCGCTGCTTGAGCTGGAGTAGAACCAACCTCAATGTAGTTGGACGGCACGAAACCAAACTCACCTCCCCGGCCCACCAGGATCCAGTCCTTATCGTTTGCATCATACACATCAAATTTGTCTCCCTCTTTGAATGACAGTTCTTCCTCGGTCTGTCTGTCGTACTCGTACAGGGCTCTCGCCTGGCTGACGATAGTTGCCTTTGTTAGTAGTTGTTACAAGGAATGCTGGGTGTGGAGTTTCAAGGCGTGTCAACAACACATCTAGGATGATCTAACAGTTGAAATATCGGCGAGCCGGCGTAAACTGAGAGTAATAATCTGCGTCAAACCATCAACAGACGGACCTCAGCTTATCTCAGCACCTGACATTGAAATTTCACCTGGAGCAACCCCTCATTTCTCCGCCTGCACAATCAGGGCACCACAGCAAATAGCCAGCAAGTAAGAACCAATAAGCCAGTATTATCATGTTTCAATCAGAATCCATGCGCCGACCAACCAATCCTCCATGAAACTGAGTTCAAGTCAGGGTGATCCCTTGTGGTCGACACGGCGCTCCCATAGCACACGTAACACAATTGATCACATTGAACGACGCCAGTCAAGCAGAACGAGATAAACAACCACCTTGAACCACAGCAACCCTGCGGTGCACTCCACTCTTGAGGTTCGCTACTCACCGGCTGGATATAGTTATTCGGGACTAAACCCATTGGCTCCTCCGTCTCCAATCCTAACACCCGCTTCTTGACCTTCCACCAATCATCCTCGGTACTCTTTTCTAGCAGGTACAGAATGTCTCCGTGAGAGACTGTGAGTTCTTGCTCGGTTTGAGCTGTGTAAGGGTAAAGCGCCTCATAGACGCCAATGAACAGCGAGGGCATTTCGCCTCACCCTCCGTATCCGTACTGCTTCCGATTAGTACTTTAGTATCCGTACAGTCTCGTACACCTCTGCACTTCCGTACGGTATATATGTACGGTTACGCTATTACTGTACAGCCTTCGTCTGTTCAGCAACGTTGTGTTGTGTTTAGGAGCGCGGAAGGGGT
The DNA here is from genome assembly GCA_030564385.1 of Blastobotrys robertii. Taxonomy (NCBI): domain Eukaryota; kingdom Fungi; phylum Ascomycota; class Dipodascomycetes; order Dipodascales; family Trichomonascaceae; genus Blastobotrys; species Blastobotrys robertii. Next base: position 7,939 of record JAJLUQ010000008.1, read on the forward strand.
AACTACCCAATGACTGGAGCACTGGATAACCAAGGCAAGCAGGACAATGTAAAGGAGAAAAAGATAGTAACCGACGATGATTTATACAGAAACTCGTCTCAATTCAGAATGTGGTCCTACACCAAGGACGACTTTGAGAAAATCCAAGCCGAGGTTAATTCCAGGGCGGTGGCCAGGGTCCAAAAGATATTAACAGACAAGAATGTGGACATACAGCCGCTGACTTTGATTGAGGAGAAGAATCTGATACGGTTCTACTCATCCAAGGTTGAAGCTATTGCGAAAATGTTTCATCTACCTTCTCAGGTGAAGGCGACCGCCGTGTCGTATTTCCGCAAGTTTTATCTCGTTCATTCTGTCATGGACCATCACCCCAAGAACATCTTATTCACCTGCGTGTTCCTTGCGTCCAAGGCGGAGAACTATTTCGTGCCCATCGACAAGTTCTGTACTGCCCTGAAGCGAGTCCAATCTAAAGATATCTTGGATCTTGAGTTCTTGGTTCTCCAGTCGCTTTCCTTTACCCTGAGCGTTCAAAACGGACTCAAGCCGTTACATGGCTTCTTCTTGGACCTACAAGCATTGGACCTCCAACGAAACGAGCTTGGACGGATATACGACTCTGCCCGTGCGCTACTAGTGAAGGGATTTGTCAGCGACGTTGGATTTCTTTATACCCCGCCTCAGGTTGCTCTGGCTGCCCTCTCGGCAGTGGATAAGGCTCTGGTTGAGAATTACTTGGGCAAGAGATACAGCACGGAGATCGTTGCCGGCCTGTTGGAGCTCGTCGAATCGTGCAAAGCAGAGCTCACGAGTTTTGCGGTAGTTTCGTCTGAGGAGGGGAATGCCATTGACAAGAACCTGCATGCCTGCATTAACCCAGACAAGTATTTAAAGAACCTGGCGAAGAGGAAGCTGGAGAATGGCGACGAGAATGAGACGAAGAAGGCAAAGTTAGAAGGCGACAGAGAGGACTCTAAAAGCGACGAGTCGAAGAGCGAGGAGATGGGCTAGGTACATTCAAAATCTTCACGGCTCATGCCAATCGACTTTGGCGGGTTGCATTCCATCGCCGGCCGAAAAGTTACAGTCGTAAGCATATAATATTTATTCATTTACTGTTTTCTCTAAAGGATTAAATGTAAGGTGAAGATCAGAAACTGGGAGCGCGCTTTGTCATGGACGACGATTACGATGAGGCGCTCAATGCTGCGTTGGATTCCACAGAGAGACGGCTGGAACTTGAGCCAGCCATTGAGACAAAGTGGAAGAGGAGAATTAAGGAGCCCGAACTTGACCTTAGGAAAAAGTTCAAGCGAGTCGGCCGAGATCAACCGAAAGACGCGACGGAGGTGAACGCAGTGAAAGAATCGGAAAGGGTGAAAGTTAAATATGTGACGGGGCCTGATGGAAAATTGAAAAAGCTGGTCAAGAAAAAGAAGACAGTCACCGGGCCTGCTAGTGAGGGGTTGCCTGCAGCAGTCAAAGCCGAATCTACCAATACCTCAACATCGTTCAAACCTCAAGCGCAAGAGTCTAGAGAAGAGATTGTTCAGAACAGCGCAAAATTGAACCAATCAGCAGGACGCGGATCCCCAAAGGTTCATTCAGTCGAGGGAAAAGACAGTGAGAGAATACAAGGCGACTCTAAGCAGATTGAGATTATTACTGAACCTACCCATACACCCGAGCCCGCGGCTGATCTGCGCCCAGGAGAGGCATCATCGTCTGGAGAGGGCTCAGACATCTTTTCTGATGCGGGATCCGACTACGAGCCCACGCAAGCAGAGGACGACACCGAGATGACGAATGTTTTTGGCGGCTTCATAGGCGGTAAAACCGAAGAGAAACCTAAGCCAAAGCCTGTTATCTATGACCAAAGCGTGATAACTGCAAAGATGGTCAAGCAGAACGAGTCAAAGCTGGCGCGCATGATGAAGAGTGATGGGTACGATGTTGATTCGTTTGTGGCCGGCGAGGGCACATGGGATGACGACGATGACTAATTTGACAGTGAATAAGGAGGGCCTTCAGTGGGGTGAAAGTCGCCTGCACACTGTTCACAGGGTGCTTGTTGAGCCCCTGAGGATGTGCCTGAGGCATCTCCACACGGCAACTTTGAAGCAACCAATTCCCCCTAAAGTGAAGTGCTGGCCGCCTAAGCCGGACACCTCCAGGTCCAAGGTTGATGGTCGACCAATAGGTGGCGGTGGCAACAGTCTGTCGCCATTGAGATGGTTCGTAAGCTCATCAAACTCTTTGTCACCTCTTCCTGGGCATGAAGATAGAGGTCGGCCTTTTAGGCCGTGGCGCCGGATTCTGTGTAGTGTCTGACGTTGATGGGCCCGCCGGTATACTTGATGCGGTAACTGTAATTGGCCGTTGGAATGCTTGAGTAAAAGGCGCTGGGTTTCTGAGAGGCTTAGGAGGAGAGCTCCGCGAAAACTGAATATTCTTGGATGAGAATATCGGCGCCTTGGCCCTGGCAGCCTGGACAGCCTTCTTAATAATCTTGGATCCTCCCATCTGACTCTGATAGGAGTACTGTCGCTTTGCCCGCGCTCGGGCAGCCATGGGGTCGTGTTGAATAGTGGTAATAGTTCGTGACTCCTTTAGCTTTTGTTCGCTTTGCATCCGTTCTCTTAACCGTTTACTGGCGTTTTCCAGATGCCTTTGATGCTCTTTGTGGTACTGCCGGTACACTTTCTTGCTATCGGTATCAGGCATCGGTTTGTCCACGAAATCCTTGGCTATCAGTTGTTGCCATAGCTCATCACTCCTAGCAGCAATCTGTGGACAGTTCTTTTCAATCTCATCAAGCTGCTTAGCGCCCATAGTCTCCAGTATGGGCTTAACAAGGTCGTATGAAGCGTCACCAACGTCCCGGATATCTAGTTAGCCTTGAACTTTCAGACTCTACTCACTTTGAGAAAACCTTAGACATTGCTGTAACGACAGCTGGTACAGGGACGGAACCCCTCTCCTCTCTGGTTCCATGTATGTTTATCTGGGTTGATCTGTATTATGATTTTTATCCTTAGTTGAGCCGCACAGATCAGCATCAACGCAACGTTTACAGGGACCATTAACGCCACTACAAGTCAATATATGTATTAGATCCCAGTATTAATCATTATCATAACCTTTCATCGTAAATCCTATTAGTGTCAAGCAAGCACCTCAGTTCCCGTCGGCGCATTGGGGTCTTTCTTGATGGTTAGGTCACTGTAGTCTGCATTGTCCTCGATAATAAGGCCCTGCTCGTTGGCCAAATGCAAAACACAGATAAAGCAGTAACTAGTCGAGAGTTCCGACATCTGCTGTGCGGGGTATACTGACTTGAGCCGTTGCACGACATCTGTGAATTTTCGCTCCTCGGGTTCATGTTCAGGTTCAGGTTCAGGCCCTGACGCTTGTTGTTGTTCTGCCTGTCTAGCCTCTTCTTCTGCGGTCTTTATGTCTATTAGCTTCCAAATGTTGTCTTTGAGTAGTCGAATGTTGACCTTCTTAGCCGTCTTCGCGTAATTGACGTATTCAGGCTTGGCTCTTCTGCTAGCCTGAATGAGCTGATCTTGCAGGTTATCCGTGCCCACCTGAACTGGTCCCGAGCCTTCGTAGTCGCCGTAGTCCGGAGCATCACCGTAATCTGGTTCGTAGTCAGGCTCATAATCTTGCCCAAACCCTGGTTGTTCCTCCTGTGTCTCTGCCTGCTGGTACTGGTCTGCCCAGAAATTTTCATCTGGCACTGCCTCCTCCTCTTTTTCTAGCGCTCGGCGCGTGAGAACATTACCCTTTGGCTTCAAGAAGAGCTTAATCAGATTCTTTGAGCTGAAATGCTGGTCGTCAGGCAGCAGGTTTCGCGTCTTGGACTTATGCTGTGTTTTAGGCAGGTTGATGGTGGATCCGCCTTCGGCAAAAATTACTGACTCGTCCACCTCGGGGCCAGAAAAGTCAATAAAGAAAACTTCCTTCTCCTTCGTGGCTCGTTTTTTGGGCTCGGAAACAGAATCTGACGACATCATGGTGCTTTGTTTAAGCCTCTGTACCTTCCAGTGCTCTGGGCCTGCCCAGTTCTTTCGCAGAGTCTCGTCGAAATACGACATTATATCCAGCTCTCTTGTGGTTCCACTCAAAACATAGTTTGTTCCCTCGCCACCAGTGATTCCCGTAGCACCAGTTGGAGCGGCTAAACCGGCGTCGCCGAAGGTCATTTCCGTGCCAGGCTCGTCGAAGGCCACGTCGTCGAGATCAGGACCATCGTCGAAATCGTCGATAGCGTAGTCATCAGCGGCCGCGCTATAGTCATCCTCAATGTTATTATTTTCGTTTCCAACTTCCTTGAGAATTCCAGACTGAAGCAATTCTGGGTCGAGCGCGCCTTTAATGCTGCCCATGGACGGGCAAACATCTAGTTGATCCAAAATGGCCAGATTCGGGAAATATCGTTCCCGCAGATATGCAACATCGACAGCCGTTCCTTCAGACTGTTCTGGCTCCTTCTCTTCTTCTTCTTCCTCATCCTCATCTTCCTCGTCGTCAACCTCACCATCAAAAACTATTCGGCCGTCCTTGTCGATAAACAGAGAGTTCAACAGAAGGCCTTTAGCACCACCCTCGTCGAAATCAGCGCACATTTTTCGAAACAGCGGGTCAATGGCGAGGTCTAGATCTAGCTTCTTTGCCTGAAGCTGCTCAAAACTGTTTGCCAGCGTGCTCTCCGCCCTGGGCTTTCGCTTTGTCTTCTTTTTAGTGTGCTCTTCGCCGTCACTCTCACCACCGTCATTGTCGTCTTCAGCCTCCAATGCCTTACTGTTGCTGTCTGCTAGACCGCTGAGCAATTTGCCTGTCTCCGTTGCCACAGAATCCACTCGCGAGGTGTAGATCTTGACACAACCGTCCAGCGTATAGGAAGCTCTCTGGAAGTTAATTCCGTCTCCTTCTTTGAGCAAACTCATGTCGTAGAAATAGTCAATGAGAGCGAAATTCCACGAATTCGCAGCATTAATCTTGTTGTCCTTGACGAGCTTCATCCATTGCTCAAAGTTAGCCAGAATAGGCTGGTTCTCTCGGGTTCCTTGAGACTGGACACGAACTGCCTCCCGGGCAACCGTCATCAAAGACGTCCGCCGGTTGTTGTTCACGCTCGAATGTCGTCTATTCTCTTTCTCGGCGGCATCGTCGTTCAGCTGGATCAGCTTGTTAGTGGTGCTCTTCCGCGACTTTCGCGGCGGCGTTCCCGCGACTCGGGCCATCTTTCCTTCTAGTGTGTAGCTATAGCGTGCGTTCTCTGCTCGTCTGTCGTCGTCTATCTTAACGAGCCCACTACTCGAATCTATCTCTGCTGCACCGGGTGTTGTTTATTGTCGCGTCGTCGTGTTGTCCCAGCAACGCGTCAGTCACGTGTTGCCCTAAATGTCAAAGTTGGGAAGATTCTGAGATTGGATCTTACGGACTTTTACCGGAGCGCTGCCTCCGCTTTGCTCTTCAAGTGCTTTTCAAGCTTTAGACCTACATACTGAACATACATAATAACCTACAGTTGACACCCTCGATTGCCCGCAGTAACCTATACGGGCTAGCGCGGTCACGCACGCCGGAAACACACCCTAGGCTCAGATCCCAGCCAATAGCGGCAAACGCGTATCTCCGAGGACCGAGCTCGCGGAATACAGCCTTGCATGGAAGGGTCTAGCAGGGGTCCTACAGGCTTCCTCTCCGCGCTCTGGGGAATGCCAACCGGCGACATGTCACTACATCGAATTTGCCATGATCTAGCATCACATTCTAGGGGCGTAGGGGGTAAACAAACACACCCTGCCAAACAGCACGGTTGTTGTATATATAGTCTGAAATCCTGAGCATTTCTGAACAACTAGCAAGGTAAGCAGGGATCCCATGTCCGTACTAACGAAGATGACCAAAGACGCGCAACTCGAAACAAGACTGGTTGAGTGGCTTGTTGACTATGAGGTGAAGCTCTTCTCTCAGCTTCCACTGTCAGTCGAAGGATTGTGTGAGGCACTGTGCCTCAGTGGCGTACAATGCAAGGTCGGTGACCTCAACTGCGTGTGCCAGAGCCTGGCTCACTACTTGCCTTGCGGCTTTGTCTTCAACCAGGACAGCCTGGTCTACTTTGATGTGACCGTGTTGAGGTTATGGATTGGCTATGAGGGCCCTAAAGAGAAGGCACCCAAGCATGAGGGTTTGATGGAGCTCATCACTATCGAATCGAGCTATCTATCTGACATTCACCAGGAGTTGCGAATTGCCATTGATGGCCCGAGCGCCGAGGTGCTGCTCATGAAGGAGCGAGCATTGATGGTCCCAGAGAAGCCTTACACTGAGCTGTGCGACAAGCCGTCGTGCAAGCATAACTGCAACAAAGTTCACTTCCAGCAGGTTATTTCCAGCACCACCGACACTTCAATTGGCGACTGCTCGTACCTGGACACCTGCTATAAAGGCAAGGGCTGCAAGTACGTCCACTACAAGATTGTGTACCCTGACAAGAAGCCACGCCGGAAGGAGATTGGTGCCGGCCAGTCTTATTTCTCGTTGGGCGAGAGGATGAGTGGTACCAAGTACAGCGAGCTTCCAGCACAGTGGATATCTGCGGACATCCTTCAGTTGGACTTGAGTGTGCTCGGCCAGTTTGCGGTGGTTATCGCTGATCCGCCGTGGGACATTCATATGAACGTGAGTACAGCGGCTGCGAGCAAAGACTGAAGACTAACCTAGGGCCACGTGCAGGTACCATACCAGATCGTCACCGACAAGGACGTCATGGAGGTTGAGATGGAAAAGATTCAGAGCGAGGGTGTCTTCTTTCTGTGGGTCACTGGCCGAGCCCTGGACGTTGGCCGTCAGTGTCTCAAGAAATGGGGCTATCATCGCATTGAGGAAATTGTCTGGTGCAAGACGAACCAGCTGGGTCGTACCATCTGTACTGGACGAACCGGACACTGGTTGAACCATTCCAAGGAGCATATCTTGATGGGGTGAGTGTTGGTGGTCCACAAGGCAATTTTTTGAACTAATCTAGCGTCAAAGGAGATCCCAAGTGGTTGGCAAAGAACCTTGATATCGATACCATTGTATCGGCTACCAGGGACAAGAGCCACAAGCCAGATGAGCTGTACGACATTGCCGAGCGACTTGCTGGCGTGAGCTCCCGTAAATTGGAGCTTTTCGGTCGAGAGCACAACACACGGAGTCGATGGTTGAGTGAGTATTGAGAAGAAGTTGTATCTAACTTAGCGGTTGGAAACGAGCTCAACGGGACCAGAATCGTGGAGCCGGACGTGGCAGCTCGTTTCCATGACTGGAGGATGAGGACAATGTAGTCAGAGCCACAGGGCGGGCGTGGACTCAGTGATATGAACAGGATATATAGGTTAATTTATTGGTAAAAACTCGTCTTCATGCTGTATTAGATCTTTGTGACTTTTGAAAGCTACCGGAGCTCAAACCTGTTGTTCCCATGGCACTGACGATCGTCACGTTGTGATGTTCGCGATGTCAGCCTCGTAGAAGCGCACCAACACTATGCAATGACTGGACGAAGAGCTCGAATAAGAGCTCCACGGAAGGTGAGTACTAGAAGGCCACTAAAGATTTTTATCAAGTTATATGTGATTGAGGTCTGAAATTGACTGTTGATCTGAGATATACCATCCTCTGTGTGCAGAGACAGACGCTAACTAGAACTCTGTGGAGGTTGATTTTGACTCTTCGTGGACCCTCCTCTCTCTAGCAATTAGCGAGATTCAACAGAAAAACGCCTCTAGGTTGTCCTTTGAAGAGCTTTATCGAACAGCATACACGCTAGTGCTACGCAAGTTTGGCAAGAAACTCTACGAACATGTCAGCGAGCAGGTGGCGGCTCATTTGCGAGAAAAGGTGGCTACAGCGCTTACTCCCCTGTCCTCCAATGCCCTCAATACAGAACTGCTCAAGAGTACAAAGGCGTACTGGGATGACCACTGCCTGTGTATGCGCATGATCAGTGACATTCTCATGTATCTCGACCGGGTCTACTCCAAGGAAGCCAAGGTTCCACTGGTATACGATGCGGGGTTGGCCTTGTTCAGAGATTCTGTCGTTCGTAATGGCAATCCCACCATTGGCGAGAGCCTTTACAATGTCATTATCAGCGAAATCACTCGAGAACGAGAAGGCGAAATCATTGACAAGCTCTCCATCAAGCACATTGTGGCCATGCTGGAGAGTTTGCCGGAGTCCAAGCTGGATGGTGAGTCTCTGTATGTCCTCGAGTTTGAGCCCAGGCTCCTTGACGCCGCGAAGAGCTACTACGAAGGTGCGGCCAGTAAACTGCTGGAATCAGAGGATGCGGCAGCATATTTGAGGAGGGTTTTCGGTTGGATAGAAAACGAAACGAAGCGATGCAGCATGTACCTGACAGAGTCCACGCTGCCCAAGCTGCTCGCGACGGTGGAGCATGTTCTCATTGTCGACAGAATCCAGTCCGTTCTCCAAACTGAATACGGCTTGTCCCACTGGATAGATAATGAGAAATACCCAGAGCTAGAACTTGCCTACACACTGATATCGCGTGTGTCGGACACACATGATGTGCTTAAAGAGCTTCTCAACTTCAAAGTTCTGGCATCCGGCACTGCTGTCAACGAACAAGCTCTCCACGCTACTGCAGAGGCCAGGGGAACAAGAGGCGGAAAGGCCACCCAGACCGCCGTCTCCATCAAATGGGTCGATGATGTCCTTCAACTCAAAGACAAGTATGACCTCATCGTCAAAAAATGCTATGCCAACAACAATGGCATTCACACCTGCATAGAGTCTGCGTTTGCCGTCTTCGTCAACCAGAACAAAAACTGCGCAGAGTACCTCTCGCTGTTCATTGATGATCACCTCAAAAAATCAATCAAAGGCAAGACGGATCAAGAAATTGAAGAGATCCTGGACAAGGCCGTCATGCTATTTAGATTCATCGCCGACAAGGATCTGTTTGAGCGGTACTACAAAGTCCACTTGTCCAAGCGTTTGCTTCACGGCAAGTCAGTATCTGACGACGCCGAACGGAATATGATTGCCAAAATCAAGATGGAGGTTGGAACTTCCTTCACATCCAAGCTTGAAGGCATGTTCCGAGACATGAACACGTCTCGAGATCTCATGGCGGAGTTTAAAGCAGCAAAACAACAGGGAACTTACGCAACACCTATCGAGATTAATGTGAATGTGCTCACCTCGACTTTTTGGCCGCAGCAAGTTGTGTCGACTGAGTCAAAATGTCTGCTACCGCCCGTGGTGGAAGAGGCCAAGCATATTTTTGAGCAGTACTATCTTGCTCGTCATAGCGGACGAAAGATAGCGTGGAACCCCAACATGGGCTCTGCGGATGTGCGAGGCAAGTTCAAGAAGCGAAGTCACGATATCAATCTGCCTACTTATGCCATGGTCATTCTGATGCTGTTTAATGACCTCGCGGATGATGAGTCCTTGACATTCGATCAGATCCAGCAAGCTACGATGATTTCTAATAACGATCTGATTAGAAACCTTCAGTCCATTACAGCCAACCCCAAAACGCGGCTACTAAAGAAAGAACCAGCGGTGAAGGAGTTTTTACCCGCGGACAAGTTCTATTTCAATAGTGACTTTGAGTCGAAGATGGCACGAATCAAGGTGTTGGCGGTGTCAGCGGGTTCCAAGCCAGAAAACGACTTGGAAAAGAAACAGACGTTGGAGAAGGTCGAGGAGTCACGAAAGTTCGAAGCGGACGCGGCCATTGTTAGAGTGATGAAGTCGAGAAAGACTATGGAGCATGCAAACCTGGTCGCCGAGGTTACGCGACAGCTGGCAAACAGGTTCAAGCCCGATCCGACAGTGATAAAGCACCGAATTGACGCGCTGTTAGAGAGAGAGTATATCGAGCGAGACGCAGAGAGGAGGAATGTGTACAACTATTTAGCTTAGACGTCTGTTCTTGGCGTGGAGCTACTCTTTAACCAGGTGTGAATCAATCACTGGATTCCTACTTGCTATATATATGGGTAATGGGTATCACGGCCTGTGGCCTTCGCTGCTAATATGTTAGTTGCCTTTCTTTTTTCAAAAATTGTGTAATAAAATTGAGATTGAGAATAGAATCACCTCAAATGAGGTTGTTGGGTTTCGGAGGACAACCGAGCGTAATGTGCTAAGGCTCGCTCGCCCTTCTCTTTGCCTGCCTCAAAAACTGCCTCTCCCGCCTCATGTCCAATAAAAACTGACCTCTCTCCTCCCTCCACATCTTATCCAAGCCGTTGAGCCTATACTCGTCCCGCATGATTCTGTGCCAGCCAGGGTGGCTCGTCCACATCTGACCCTTCTTGTCTTGAATGAAATCCCGCGTCTTCCAAGAAGGACTAGGCCGCTTAGTCATGTGACACCGTTGCTTCAACTTCTCCTCCGGGTTCTTGCTGAACAGTCTCGGGAAGAAATGATGGTGCTGACCGGGATGGATCTGCCGATGTGGTAGAACCACCACAGACGAAGTAGGCGACTCAGGATACCAAATGCCTTTGAAAGCCTGATCCTCAGAAATGCCCGTCAGTGACCGACGCCTCCTCTCGGCTGGGGTGCTCAGCGTACGTGAACGGTATCGCCTAACTGGAGACGAGGGAGTGAGCGGACTCAAGGGCGCAGAGAAGGAGCCAGACCGCGGAGACGCCGCCAGAACGGGGGAATCCGGGGGCGACGGGGTAGCCTCTACTGCTGACTCGGAATTAGCCGCGAGAATCCGCCTGGCGCGCTCATTGTCCACCTTGGACTTACGCTGGAAATAGGCCTCTTCGGCAAACTGCTTCTTGCGGTCCTTGTGCTTGTGAAGGGCCACCGCAGTGGACAGGGCAGCGGGGATCCGCGGAAGACAGTGCGGGTTGCGGATGATTCGGTCCGCAGCGGCGTTGGGGATCATTCCTGTGGCTACAGTGACGAACCTGATCTGTAGACAGCTATCTGAGAGTACGTGGTATGGTTGCACAAGGGTGGTTCAGTTGAATCAGCTGAGGTCATGAGACCGGCCAGCCGCAGATAGTTGCTGAGGAAACGGTATCAGGTAGGGTAACGCGCGATATTGCAAATAGCGTAGCGAGAGCCTGGTCAATTGCCGATAATGCACATGTTATTAAGGGCTTGGTAATGATCAGGTCAGGCCACAGGAACTATTCGCTTCGCTCTTGGTCCCTCTCTGGTTCCGCTGCCTTAGCCCCGGAGATTAACCTGCAGCGCGTACGCGTGCCTCAACTTTGGGCTCCGAGGCTTTCCGCTGTAGGACTCCGGTTTGCCGGTTTTTCACCAGGATTTGATTTATATTGTGTGAGAGGGAGCAAGGGAGCTGAAGATAGGTTTTCAGGCAGTAGGATGTGTCTATGTATCTAACTGCACCGAGTCAACAAGGGTTAATGAATTGCGGGTTAGGGTTATAGTTTTTTCCGATTGCCCATGATTTTGGTGGATGAGAAGCGAATTGAGTCTGATACCAGGGTGTTATGAGCAGGGTTGTCCTGCGTTACTACACGGTTCTGTTTTCTGTATGATTAGAGGTCTCGCAATTTCAGCTAGTGAGGGCATAAGGGCCAACATAATATATGACACACGCGCGAGGCAGTTAGTCGCGGGGAATAATCAAAACGATGTTGACGCTAGCTGGACCACAGTGGAAGTAAACGGTAGCAGCTGGGTTTAGGCTGTCGGACTAACAATATTTGTCGAATTTTTGAGTAGGCAGCTCATGATCAAAATGACTGAATTTTAACGACATGTGCGTACGTTTGATCGTACGGCTATGAAAATGCTGGTTATTATATTGTTTATTGTGCTCTTTAGACAGTGGTCCCTCGCCGTGGGTTCAGTTGAACTTAGATTCCGCAAGTCTAGCTGTATATATGAGCTGGTATACGCTGTGGCGCGCATCGATCGACTTCACTATCAATTATAGCGTCTCACCAGTTCACAGTAGGATGCTGGCTTACACCCCAGCTTCATCTGTGCCTATGTCTGGTGAGGAAGGCCTGGCACCGCGACAATTTGTTATATTGTGGATCTAATCTCACTTGTTGAAATTATAATTAGGCCAGCTTCACGTAATCTCAAGTGACCGTTCTTGAATCCAGTCGCCAGGCATAGAATGGTGCAGACGTAAGAGAGGTGTCGGAAGCATGTCGTTCGCTCACTCAAAGATCCAGAGTACCGAATCAGGAAATGTGAGACATCAGCAGAGCTCGAGTAGACGGCGCATTCACTGGCCGCCACTTCGACGCGAGGTACTAATCTCCCCGAACAATCATCGTGCTGAGAATACAGTAGTCCATGCAGTCAATACTGTGGAAAGCAGCTCCAAGATGCCTCAAGAATGGATAAGCTGCATTGCAGGTTCTGCAGTTATCTCAGAGCTAGTGCGTGCCAGCACCGGAAAGAATACCGATGAGCGCCATAGCCACGGCACAGCCCTTATGCACAATGAGAGAACGTTGAACGTGCACCCGGCTAACTATAGCTTAGTCAGCCTGGGTAACCTCAATTCTCAAAACCGTACCTGACTGCTGGTATACCGACTGGCAGGTATGCCTACTGGCAGGTATGGCGCGTCGTTACGTACAATGTCCATGATGGGTTGTATGCGTCCGTAAGCAGGTCAACAAGGTTTGACTAGAGCCCAAGCTAGTCTGGCCAACCCCACGAGCCCTGTCGGGCCGCGCTATTTCCGACATCAAGATATTCTAGATCGAGTAAGCATATGTTCAGTTAAGAGCCGACTGAGACCTTTAACGATAGGCGCTCAGCCGCTGACAAATAACAATGTTGCTGGGTGGGCAGAAATTTGGCTATAACATGTTAGCTAGGCATGCACATGCCAAGGTATTATCATAGCCGCGTCGGCTCTTGGCGTCGACGCGGTCTAGATCGATATTTGCAATACTGTAACCAGTGTCACAGGTGAGTTTAATGATAACTCAGTGGTAGAAGGGTAACAATACAACAGTGTAAGTTGCGGGTTAGGGCTGCCGTTCTCGCGCAATAAGACCGCCGGAGAAGGTTCGTCGGACACAGACGGGCTACGGCTCTGGGCCGGCGTCGGTCCGCTTTCCGGTGGAGACTTCCGTTGCTGCCAAGGCATCTCGCGATCCAAGGCGTGATCGACATCCGCTGAACGGGAAATGTGTCCAATTGCATAACAAGAGCCATGATGAGCGTTATTACTGGCTGGCGTCGGGTTCGGTGACGTCATGTCGAGTCCGAGGACGTGTTCAGAGGCCGATTGGCGGAGCGCGAAGACTGTAAAGTAAATAATACGACTAAACCGTCAGCTCCAGCTATCGGGACTGTCGGATGCCGTCACTTACCGGGCGCCTTGCCTATGATCAGATAATTCATAGCGTGTAATGAGCCCTTCGCCGCGCACATCACTCCACCACTCCACCGCAAAGTGGTCCAGGTAGGGTTTGATTAGCTGGTAAATTAGTGTAGCTTTCAAGACCGCGCTGTTGGCAGTGAGACTGCCAGAAGTATTGAAGTTATAGCTTAGCTGCCTGCATGTCCAGTAGGCTGATCCTCGCGCGCCTGAGATATGTTTAACTCTCATCTGATAAACCATCAGATATTCCGAAAAGAGTAATTTTAATTGCCGCATGGGTATGGTTGCTGAACGCCTATATAAGTCCCGGCCCGTCCACCACATTTTTCATCAACCACACACTTCTCTAATTGCCAACAATGTCTCTCCAGAACTACACGCTCCCACCACTTCCATACGCCTACAATGCCCTGGAGCCACACATTTCTCAGGAAATCATGAAGCTGCACCACGACAAGCACCACCAGACGTATGTCAACAACCTGAACGCCAACCTGCCCAAGGAGCTGGCGTCGATCAATGAGCACCAGATTATCGCTGACATTAAGCTGCAGAGCGCCATAAAGTTCAACGGCGGCGGTCACATCAACCACTCGCTGTTCTGGCTGAACCTGGCCCCAACCAACTCGTCTGCCACGCGGGGCGGTGCCGAGATCAAGTGCGCTCTGGCCGACACTTTTGGCAGCTTTGAAAACTTCCAGACTGACTTCACTGGCAACCTGACTGGAATCCAGGGCTCCGGCTGGGCTTGGCTCGTTGAGAGGCCAGACGGATCCTTGGTTATTGAGACCACCAAAGACCAGGACCCAATCACCGACGGAACCCCACTGCTTGGAATTGACATCTGGGAGCACTCGTACTACTTGCAGTACCACAATGACAAGGCCTCGTACATCAATAACATTTACCAGGTCATCAACTGGGACGTTGTGGAGTCCCGATGGAACGGAACTGCCGCCCCACTGGTTCTCTAGAAGAGCCCGTTGGAACCTTCACCTTCAATTCTTGCCGATCCCTTTAATTCCCACCGCTAATGACAAAAGTAGATAGTTTTGATAATAATGCCTCCTCAATCCATTGTGATCCAAGCCCTCAGTTGAATCTAGACCTTGCTATTCCAACGAGGCATCTCGACGTATATGCAATAACCATGCGGCTCTGAATCAGACCCTTACCTACCTCCTGGTACGTTGCGGGCTAGGTTTCGCCTGTTGACGCGGGGGTTGTCAGCTCAGGAATATGAAGGTATAGATTAGGTATGCCTAGAACAACAGATCAGCGTTCGTGCCTGAGGTTCACGCTGATTAGCTAGGATTAGTGCTTAGATGACGACACGGCGGCAACATGACCAAAGGAGCGTTCCAAAGCTGCTTACCAAGGCCAGCGGTATAAAATCGTCAACACTATAATCACCGTTACACTCCTCTTAAGGATCAACGGATGACGAGCGATTACTCGCGACTGGATCACCAGGACGTAATTTACGCGCGCGCGCCGAAAGGCGGGTACATTTGTGTCTGGGTGAAAAAAAGCGTCAACAGTGTGTGGCCACAATACCCCGATACCTTACGCCGAGAAGACGGTCGTGCGCAGTTAACTCGCGTTGTTTGGTTCGATTCGTTTGGTCTTGCTTGTTTGATTTGTTATTGTGTTGAGGATCGGTTGAAATACACGCGAAGCTTGTTGATTGGTGGATTCTAGCGAGTGTTGAGTCGCAATCATGAGTGGCGCTCAGTTTCAATACTCCAGCGCACCGCTCAAGACGGTCAAGGAGGTCCAATTTGGTCTCCTTTCGCCTGAGGAAACGGTTGGTATATGTGTCTGCTGATCATACTAACATCAGAAAGCTATTTCGGTAGCCAAGATCGAGTACCCGGAGACGATGGACGAGACGCGACTTCGACCACGAGTGGGCGGTCTGAACGATCCCCGACTCGGTTCCGTCGATAGGAACTTCAAGTGTCAGACGGTAGGTACATCTGCTGATTCGACTTGTGCTAACAAAGTGTGGTGAAGGCATGGCGGAGTGTCCGGGCCATTTTGGACATATCGAGCTGGCCAAGCCGGTTTTTCACATTGGTTTCATCACAAAGATTAAGAAGGTCTGCGAGAGTATTTGCTTTCACTGCGGAAAGGTGCTGATGGATGAGGTGAGTACGACGCGTAGCTTTTGTGCGAGTGCGCTCAAATGGAATCCCGCTAACAAGAACAACCCTGCTTTCGCCCAAGCAGTGCGAATCAGAGACCCCAAACGACGATTCAACGCCATCTGGTCTCTCTGTAAAGCCAAGATGGTGTGTGAGACGGACGTTGTTGGCGACGACGGCCCCAAGATCTCCCACGGAGGATGTGGAAACTCACAACCCACTATTCGAAAGGACGGTCTGCGCCTCATGGGCACCTGGAAGAAGGACAAACACTCAGAGGACGATCAGCCAGAAAAGCGAATTTTGGCTCCATCTGAGATTCTGAACGTTTTCAAGCACATCAGTCCCGAGGACCTAATCAAGCTTGGTCTAAATGAGGATTATGCGCGACCAGAGTGGATGATTCTCACAGTACTGCCGGTGCCACCACCGCCAGTTCGGCCCAGTATCGCCATCAACGAAACCGCCCGAGGAGAAGACGATTTGACTTACAAACTCGCTGATATCCTCAAAGCCAACGCCAACGTGCAGCGGTGCGAACAGGAGGGTGCCCCAGCCCACGTCATTAATGAGTTCGAGGCCCTGCTGCAGTACCACGTTGCCACGTATATGGACAACGATATCGCTGGCCAGCCGCAAGCGCTGCAAAAGTCTGGTCGACCGGTCAAGTCCATTCGAGCTCGTCTCAAGGGAAAAGAAGGTCGTCTACGAGGTAACCTTATGGGTAAACGAGTTGATTTTTCTGCGCGTACAGTCATTACTGGTGACCCTAACTTGGATCTAGACCAGGTCGGTGTCCCCAAGAGTATAGCGCGAACCCTCTCATACCCAGAAATCGTCACACCATACAACATTCAGCGACTGACTGAGCTAGTGCGAAATGGTCCTAATGAACATCCTGGTGCCAAGTATGTTATCAGAAATACCGGCGAGCGAATCGACCTGCGATACCACAAGCGTGCAGGCGACATTGCTCTGCAGTATGGCTGGAAGGTCGAACGACATCTCGTGGACGACGATCCAGTTCTGTTCAACCGACAGCCATCTCTACACAAAATGTCTATGATGGCGCACAGAGTCAAGGTCATGCCATTTAGTACATTCCGACTGAACCTGTCTGTCACGTCTCCATACAACGCCGATTTCGATGGTGACGAAATGAACTTGCATGTGCCTCAGTCTGAAGAGACCCGGGCTGAGCTGAGCCAGCTGTGTCTGGTGCCACTGCAGATTGTCTCTCCACAGTCCAATAAGCCTGTCATGGGTATTGTGCAGGACACATTGTGTGGTATTCGAAAGCTGACGAAACGAGACACGTTTGTCGACTTTGAGCAAATGATGAATGTGCTATACTGGGTGCCAAACTGGAACGGTGTGGTGCCTCATCCAGCTATTCTGAAGCCCAAGCCCATGTGGACGGGTAAGCAGATTGTCTCTCTGTGTATCCCCGAAGGTATTTATTTGCAGCGATTCGACGACAACAATCCGCTGCACAGCCCGAAGGATAACGGTATGCTCGTCTACAAGGGTCAAATCATGTACGGTGTCGTCAACAAGGCCACCGTCGGTAGTTCTGCCGGTGGTCTGATTCACGTCATTATGCGAGAGAAGGGTCCACAGATCTGCGCCAAGTTCTTTAGTTGCCTCCAGAAGGCAGTCAACTACTGGCTTCTGCACAATGGTTTTTCCATCGGTGTCGGTGATATGATTGCTGATGCTGGAACCATGCGAGACATCTCCAACATTATTTCCGAAAGTAAGATGAAGGTGCAAGAGTGCATTGCCGACGCACAGGCAGATAGACTCTCTCGAGATGCTGGTATGACAGTGCGTGAGACTTTTGAGAGAAACATCTCCAACTTGCTGAACGCTGCTCGAGACAATGCTGGTCGATCCGCCGAGTCTAGTTTGAAGGATTCCAACAACGTCAAGCAGATGGTCATTTCCGGTTCCAAGGGTTCTTTCATCAACATCTCGCAGATGTCGGCTTGTGTCGGTCAGCAGATTGTTGAAGGTAAGCGAATTCCTTTCGGATTTGCCGACCGAACTCTCCCACACTTTACCAAGGACGATTACAGTCCAGAAAGTAAGGGTTTCGTCGAAAACTCGTATTTGCGAGGTCTCACTCCCCAAGAGTTTTTCTTCCACGCCATGGCTGGTAGAGAAGGTTTGATTGATACTGCTGTCAAGACTGCCGAGACTGGTTACATCCAGAGACGACTGGTTAAGGCCCTGGAAGATGTAATGGTACACTACGATGGCACTACGCGAAACTCACTGGGCGATATTGTTCAGTTTGTCTACGGAGATGACGGTATGGATGGTGCTCAGGTCGAAAAGCAATCGATTGACACCATCTCAGGCTCGCACGCCTCGTTCGAGTCCACCTTCAGAATCGATCTCATGGATAGTACCAAGTCGCTCAATCCCTCGCTGCTTGAGAGTGGTAATGATATCCTGGGTGATGTTGATACCCAGCGGGTTCTGGATGAGGAGTGGGAGCAACTGGTAGACGATCGAACTTACCTACGAGAAGTTGTCTTCGAGACCGGTGAAAAGACGTGGCCTCTGCCTGTCAACATTCGACGAGTTATTCAAAACGCACAGCAGATTTTCGGCATTGACCGTGGTAAGGCCAGTGACCTGACTCTTCCAGAGGTAATCAACAGCGTGCGCAATCTGTGTGATAAGATTGTGGTTGTACGAGGTGAGGGCAGTATTCTGAAGGAGGCCCAGGACAATGCTTCTTACTTGTTTAAGTGTCTGGTCCGATCGCGACTGGCCTCAAAGCGAGTGTTCAAGGAGTACGGTCTGAATCGAGTTGCCTTTGATTGGGTTCTGGGTGAGATCGAAACTCAGTTTGCCAAGTCTCTGGTGAACCCAGGAGAGATGGTTGGTGTCATTGCCGCCCAGAGTATTGGAGAACCAGCGACACAGATGACACTGAACACCTTCCACTATGCAGGTGTGTCTTCCAAGAACGTCACTCTTGGTGTACCACGACTGAAGGAAATTCTGAACGTGGCCAAGAACATCAAGACACCTTCCCTGACTGTGTACCTGGAGCCAGAAATCTGTCAGGACGAGGTTCGAGCCAAGGCAGTCCAGGCCGCTATTGTGCACGCAAATCTGAAGGATCTGACGTTGGCCACTGAGATTCATTACGATCCTGATCCAAAGACTACTGTCATTGAGGACGACTACGACATGGTGAGCGACTTCTTTGACGTTTTGGATACTGAGGTTGAGGCCGAGCTGCCGCGACATTCGCCATGGCTTCTACGATTCGAGTTTGACTACGCCCGAGTTCTCGACAAGAACCTGAAGTTGAGCACTATCGCCAGCAAGGTCAAGGAGAGCTTCGGTGATGATATTTTTATCCTGTGCTCTGACGACAACAGTGAAAAGCTTATCATGCGATGCCGAATTGTGCGGTCCCCCAAGACTGTCGAGGATGAGGGTGCTGTTGAGGAGGACCAGCTGATCAAGACTATTGAGCAGCACATGCTTGAGAGTGTTACTCTAACTGGTATTCCCAACATTTCTCGAGCCTACCTCACCGAGAAGAAGATCCCCAAGCCAAACCCATCCACCGGAGAATTCGAGAACGAGATTGAATGGACGTTGGAAACTGACGGTATCAACCTGGCCGAGGTCATGGTTGTGGATGGTGTGGACTCTTCAAGAGTTTACTCCAACTCGTTCGTCGAGGTCCTCGGTGTCTTCGGTATCGAGGCGACTCGAGCTGCTCTATACAAGGAGTTGCTGAACGTCATTTCGTTCGGTGGTTCTTATGTCAACTACCGACACTTGTCGCTGCTGGTTGATATCATGACCACCAAGGGTCATCTAATGGCTATCACGCGTCACGGTATCAACCGAAACGAGACCGGAGCGCTCATGAGATGTTCTTTCGAGGAGACTGTCGAAATTCTTCTCGAAGCCGCCGCTGTCGCTGAGCTCGACGACTGCCGAGGTGTCTCTGAGAATATCATGCTGGGACAGATTGCTCCTTTGGGAACGGGTTCTTTCGATGTGCTTCTCGACGAAGACCTGCTGGGAACGGTTCCAGTGGACTACACTCGAGACTTCCACGACATCACCCGAGAGCAGAACATGATGGACGGTTCGGCCACTCCATACGACAACAAGTCGCCTCTCGGCGGAGACAGAATCGGTATGGTGGACGCCAATGCCGCTTTCTCTCCTATTGTCGACGCCGGTATGGGAGACGACCGAGGTGGCTTCACAGAATACGGTGGTTTCGGCGGCCAGTACGGCAGCGCCTCACCAGGTTACGCCCCAACCTCACCGTTCTCGAGCTTTGGTGCCTCATCGCCGTCGTTCTCGCCAACGTCGCCTGGATACTCACCAACGTCTCCAAGCTATTCGCCCTCGAGTCCCTCGTTTGCGACGTCTCCAAGTTATTCTCCAACGAGCCCAAGCTACTCACCGACATCACCAAGCTACTCACCAACTTCTCCATCCTACTCACCAACCTCTCCCTCTTACTCACCTACTTCTCCAAGCTACTCACCAACCTCTCCAAGCTACTCACCAACTTCACCATCATACTCTCCCACCTCACCAAGCTACTCACCAACTTCCCCAGCTTATTCACCCACGTCCCCTTCATACTCGCCATCCAGCCCGACTTTCCAGCCAAGCGGTGGAAACTCCTACTCACCCACTTCTCCATCCTACTCGCCCACGTCGCCATCATTTAGCCCAACTTCTCCTCAGTACAGTCCAACGTCGCCACAGTACAGCCCAACATCGCCGCAGTACTCACCAACATCTCCATCGTACTCCCCGGAAAACAAGGACAAAAAATAAGGCAGAGCAAGTTTTTATGATAAGCCGGATTCACGGTAATGGCAACAGTAATAGATTAGGAGGATATATTTATGTATTAAAACGAGGTTTTCCTGTGCACATGTCTTTGACTGTCATTTACCTTCATTTCTGCTTGTTCCAACGAATTGAGCCCTAACCCGTCTCACGTGTTACATCACGTGCACTCTTCTGCCTGTAGCAAGAACTATGTATATTCACAAAACGCCGAGGACAAACAGTGGATATGAGCTTTATCGACTACACTCTATAAATGCCGCGTAGTTCTTGCTACGAGAGTCCGAAAGGGTCAATAATCCTGAATAACTAGACACAGCTGTGATGACTTGCGCGGTGGCGCGCATTCGCAAGGCTTCACACCAACACTCGATAGATGGAACAGAACCTGAGTTGGTCAGACAAGCGCAGACATGACTTCCATTTGTTCTCGTCCTAGTTGGCGTCACATAACATACGAAGGCACAGCACGTGAAATACCTGAGCATATCTGTACTCATGTACGATGAGAGCTGATACCGCCTGGCTTGTGACCAGTTGAAGTCAGAGCTATAGGGTAACCAACCGCGAAGATGACGCCACCACACAGAGACATCGACACTTATCAGAATCAGAGACAGGACCACCTGACCCCAATAACGGCACCAGCTTGGAGATTCCTTTGATACCCATTGTGGAAACCATTGCTTGAGTTATTTTGCGGTACATTTGAGCACGCGCGTCTAGTAGCCTGCTTGGGACAAAAACAAAAATACTCGACATCCCAACGCTCTCTTACCACAGCAACGCGACACGAGATAGCGCCAAATTTGAAATTCCTGAATTTCGGTTCGACACTTGTACTCAACACACAAATAGGAGGAGATCACGTGAATTAGTCACGTGCGGAGGCGAATTTCGAAACGACACGCTCAATTCAACTTTCACCACTAATATTTATATAAAATGAGCGGAAAAGGCGGAAAAGGAAAGGGAAAAGGTGGCAAAGACTCTGGCGCCCGAGGCCAACAGTCGCACTCGGCACGAGCTGGACTTCAGTTTCCGGTTGGACGAGTCCGAAGGTTTCTAAAGCGGAGTGTTCAAAACAAGGTTCGAGTAGGCGCGAAGGCCGCTATTTATATTGCCGCAGTGCTGGAGTATCTCACAGCTGAGATCCTCGAGCTGGCGGGTAACGCTGCCAAGGACTTGAAGGTCAAGAGAATTACGCCGCGACACTTGCAACTGGCCATTCGAGGTGATGAGGAGCTGGATTCACTGATTCGAGCCACCATTGCCTTTGGTGGTGTCTTGCCACACATCAACCAGGCCCTATTGCTAAAGGTAGAGAAGAAGCCCACAATTACGAAGATGCGATAAGCAATGAACCGAACGGAGACGCGTCCGGTCGTGCAACGTGGTTCAGCAGTGACTCAAATTGGCTCATCGCCGGTACAAGTGCCTGGCTAGTCGCCAGTGCTAAGTGCCCGCCTCAGCACTGCGTGACACCAATGTCAAGTAGACTATATGATAATGACTAACTTTTTGTATTGAAGCCTGCAATCGCGTAGGTTGGGACGCGTCGCGATGACTATCAAAGAAATTACTACAGCCTACAGAATATAACTATGAGTTGTGTTGATTTTTATGGTAAAGGTAAGGAAGGAAAGGGGCGGCACCCCTATACCAAAAACACCTGAGCGTATGCATGCACGGTTATAGTACCTGATTTGGCCCACGAGTGAATTCTTGCGTGTGCTACTAGGTCTACTGGATCTAGTACTATACACTGAGATATACCTGTTATCAACGTGCCGAGACAACCGAGAAACAATTTCTGTCCACAGGCAGGCCTCTCAGATACAGTCATCAACGTGAACTGTCGGAAATATCAAATCCTATAGGATTTCAGAGTTCTGTATTCATCAGTTTAACTCTACGATGGTCACATTTACCGGAATAGTACCGAATTGAACTATTTCCTCGATGTATCCAAAGGCGCTTCCGATGTCAGCTTTGTTAAGTGCCATCATGTTTATGCACCTCGAGGTTCACACGCGTCGCGTCACGATAAGATAATGCGCACTGAGTCAAACCGAGTTTACCCCGGACCCCTAACCCAGGTGTCAACTCAGGTCTTTTCATCCGTCGCTTCCTTTGCATTCATAACACTAAACTATTAGAGATGCTTCGAACTACAGCACGAGCTTCCCTTCGAGGCGCTAGATTCTACTCTGTGCAAGCAACGAAGACGCCCCTGTACGACTTTCACGTTGAGCACCAGGGACAGATTGTGGACTATGCTGGATTCGCCATGCCCGTGCTGTACAAGGGCCAATCTCACGTTGAATCACACAATTGGGTCAGATCCAAGGCTGGCCTGTTTGATGTCTCGCACATGTTGCAGCACAAGTTCTCTGGACCAGGCACCACTGAGTTGCTGGAGAAGCTGACGCCCAGTGACCTCAAGGCTCTCAAGCCGTTCACATCTACCCTTTCCGTTCTGTTGAACGACAAGGGTGGTGTCGTTGACGATACCATTATCACCAAGCACGGAGAGAACGAGTTTTACATTGTCACCAATGCCGGCTGCCGAGATAAGGACCTTGCCTATTTCTCCAAGGCCCTGGAAGGAGGCAGCGTCCAGCGAGAGACTATTGAGGGCGGCCTGATTGCCCTCCAGGGACCAGAGGCCGCTGCCGCTCTGCAGAAGCTCACAAACTTTGACCTGAAGACCCTCAAGTTCGGCCAGTCGCAGTTCATTGATCTGTTTGGAGGCAAGTACCACGTCGCCCGAGGTGGCTACACTGGCGAGGACGGATTTGAGATCAGCATCCCAGACAGATCGCTAGAGTTCGCTAATGCTCTTGTCTCCAACGAGGATGTCCGACCAATTGGCTTGGCTGCCCGAGATACGCTGCGGCTGGAAGCCGGAATGTGTCTGTACGGCCACGAGCTGAGCGACGACATTACCCCAGTTACTGCCGGACTCACTTGGGTCATTGGCCAGCGACGAAAGGCCGAGGGTGGATTCAACGGTGCCGAGGCCATTCTCAAGGAAATCGCTGACAAGCCCGTCCTCCGACGAGTTGGTCTGATTTCTACTGGCCCTGCTGCCCGAGAACACACCAAGGTGTTTTCTGGAGAAAAGGAGATTGGCATCGTCACCTCTGGCTCGTTGTCTCCTACTCTAAAGCAAAACATCTCCATGGCGTACGTTCCACGAGATCTGGCAAAGTCCGGCACTCAGCTGAAGGTCCAGATTCGAGGAAAGTTCAGAGATGCGACGGTTACCAAACTGCCTTTCGTCAAGCCAAACTACTACAAGTAGTCGTCATCCCGCAAGACTACTAACCTAATGGCCGTTCAACACTATTTATCATGAAGCAGAAACGTATATAGCTCTATCAACTAGAGAGTTTGATTTTATCATCTTAGCTCGTTGCAGTGTCTTTATATTGGTATGTTAGTGACGTATGTACAGTCTATGATACAGCGAGGGCCAGCTAAGGCCTCGAACCAGGGTTTGGGGGTCGCTAGCTCTCGGGGTTATGCGGCAACAGGCTTTGCGCCAGACTTTGGCTCAATCACTGCGCTGACAGTGACCGCCTCAGGTTTCTTGATAATAGTGGGATTGATGCCCTCGGGCAGCTTGTATTCTTCCACTAGAATCTTTTTATCCTTGAGCTTCTCTCTGAGCCATTCTATCTCGTCTTGCAGCGCCCTAATGTCATCGTCCACAGACTCTTGCCGGGCCTGTTCCTTCTTCTTGGACCGTCTCGCTTCATACAGAATCAATCCGCCCGCGATTGAGAAGATGAAGGACTCAGACAGGAACGTGGCACCGCTGTCAATTGCCTTCGCATCGTTGAGTGGTCGAACTCGAATGTTTACTTCGCCGAGGAGTTTCATTCGCATGCCGACGTCTGTTCGGTGTAGAAACTGGGCGAAGCTAATGCATGTTCGTCGGAACGAGGGGTGTTGTTTGGCCTGTGATTTGATCGTGTTCTTGTTAGCTAATCCGACCGTACTGAGGCTTCTAGGTTTCCTTGGCCCCCTGATTCTTGATCCACAGGACATCAGTGAAACCGGCCGGTAGAGATCAAGTGGTATCAGCACCCTTGGCAAGACTTTTCAGGAACCCTACTGCGGTAAGTTACCTGGGATCAGCTTGCTGATCAGTTCAAACCGTAGTACCAGATGCGCCAGAGAGATTTGGTAGTGATCTATCACCAGCTGACAGAAGTTGTTTGATGTGCTCAACTGTAGTGAAATGTAACCCTCAATCACCCAGCGATTCCGCCAAAGTCCGGTAGCCGGTTTACCGCCGTGTCACAGTCCTTCAGCTAACGCTGAGTACTCACCGCAATTGGCTTGGCGAGCGTCTTCACCAATAGAGTAGTAAACTTGAGTGCGATGGAACTCATCTTTACAAGCTAGAATGCCGATGTGAGTGGATAAATGTTAGTGCCAGACGGCTCGGGTGTCCGTCAAGTCACTGGGTGATGCATCGCCACCCAACACATCCTTCCGCGGCGCACCAACATGCGAGGTTATATCAATTGCGGCGATAGCACAATAGGTGGCTGTTTAGAGTACAAGATGTGATAAGCTCTTAATGCTATGAGCCAATGCTCGGATATGAGGTTGACCTGAGCCTTATCGACTCGCGCATTGTTGACGGATCAATCGTTTGTGAGAACCCCGGTGGCATGAACTACATCATGGTATCAAACTAATGCGGAGAGTTGAGTCTGAAGTCAAGCGGGCAATCTCCTTGCTGCTCAATGGTAACCTCAATCGCTCTCAGGTCGTCCACCTTACGCTACTGGATACGTTTGAAAATCACGCCCTGGTGAAGGGATTATAGGTATCGACTCTCTTACCTTGCCGCGGACAAACCCAGTAGCCTTCGTCTGCAGCCCTTACCTGCTTACCCATCATGCCCTCATCCCTTTGGTGTAATGGGCAATCTTGAGCTCAATTCGGTACTCATGCAAATACCATCATTCCACTGCCTGATTGCACGGCGCACTGCCCTCAATCTTAAGGCAACTCTGAGCTCAACACGCGGAAGAACCTCCAAGTCGATATGTAAGCTGCGCTTAAGTCATCTTCTCAGCTTGGTTACACCTAACTCTGGAATGCTCCACTTCTTGTCAGGTTCTCGTCAAACTCATAAAGTTTCAGGTTTGAAAAATCCTCAGGAGAGGTGATTGCGTTAGAGCCATCCCACGATAGCGCAGTTTCGGCATTTGCTCAATTAGTGCTCTAATGCACTCGGCTATCTTTTGGTACAACAAACAGGTCGCTCAAGTGCGGTGCAAGCGCGGCCCACGACATTCCATCATTTCCCGTGGACAGCAGCAGTAAGCTCAGCCCTTTACTGTGTTCCCCAGCCTGAGCACAGACTGATCCAACCATAAGGACGAGAACAGCAGGGGCGTCACATTGTACTCGACTCGTAAGTCTGGGGCAAGCGGATACAACTCAGAGATCCTCGGCAAAATGTCAATGCGGAGGCATCGCATGTTCGCGCACAGAAAGCCACGTGAGGCTCAAACGCTGGTTGTTTGGCATGTATGATTTACTGAGCGTCAGATATAGCGAAACAGGAATGTACCTAACGGTCTCCACACCTTCTCCGGGCCAACTCAAACTCCTCGGAAAACGTAGACAACCTCTCTCTATACTCATAAAACTTGTAGCCTGGAAACTCTCTAGTGCCCAGCGCGACATTGTCCAGCGCCACATAACGCAGTTCCGGCAGCTGTTCAAAGAGATGGTTCATCGTGTCTTCCGTGAAAATGGGAGTATGGTCGTATATGTTGACAAAGATGCTCACAATCTGGACTTGATTATCAGCCGGGATATCCAAGAAGGCACTCAAGTCCGGGGTCGGCAGAGGCTCGTACTCCAACTCCTTCACAGTAAACAAAAACGACAGCCATTTGACTGTGTTGCCGAGCTTGAGAGTTCTATGTTGCGCAAACAGCTCAGGGGACACAATGAAGTGGGCTCGAACGTCCACGAAGGGATAGGCTTCTGACAATTTCGGCAGGTCGATGCTCAGACTAGCCGAGGCCAAGTCAATCTCAATCATTACGTCCTTTAGACGCTCCAGTCGCACTTTCTGAATATGCTCCAACGCCAGGCTTTCGTAAAAGAGATATAGAACAAACACCCTCGTCACCTTGAGCAGAAACGACCAGTAGCGCTCGCCTCCCAGTTCAATGCCTGGTAGGGCCACGGTTCGGCTCATCTCGGACCCGTTGTAGCGGTGAACCGCCGTCAGCACCGAGTTGCTCTCGGTCAGTTTGTACTTAATGCCTTTCTCCACGGCATCTCGAAATGCACTGCACACCGCTCTCAGCTGCAAGGCCTCTCTGATCTCGACATGGCGCACAATCTCCAGCCAAATGTCTAGGTGGAGTTGCATACACGATTCAGTAAACAGTGGGCGCGTCCCCAACACCACGCTCTAATTACATCAGCTTCTACACACACTCTTTGGCCATTCAGTTCTCCCAGGGACCCATGATTCGGTCGTGAGCGTCAAGGTACTCATTGTATCTCGCGCACCAAGATTTCCGAAAAGCCTCGTAACCCAGAGAGCCCCGAAAGTCTAACCACTCCTGCTTGTTACGGGAGAACTGAGCGGCCTGAATTGGGGTCAATTGTATCTCCCTTATCGTGGGATAGCCCTCCTGAAACCGTTCAGTAATCGGCCGCCTCAGCAAATTAAATGTGTCGGAGAGTAGTTGGTTTGTGTATTCGGCACGCATGCTCAAAACAGGAATCGTGTCGCATAATGTGTATACCATGAAATGCTTGGGAAGGAGCAATAAACCATGAGGAAAGTCGTGCTCACTCATACGCCGGAAAAGTTTCTCTTCGCCATTGTCTGTGTCACCGGCCCTCACAATGTACAAAATTTTTCGCAGCTCTTCTTCTGAAGCGATTTTGGGAACCTCTTGTAGGACCCTCGCCTCGCTGTGGTTCTGGACATATCTATACCGGTCAGTGCCCATGGCCTCGTAGACAAGAACCATGACATGAAGCGGAATTCTCTCCTTGAAATTGTCTGCGTGTAGGGCAGCATTGAACGAACTGCTGAAATGGGCAACGTCTTGCTTGGTGACTAGTAGTCGGAACGGGTTTCCAATGGCCATATTACAATGCACATTGAGAGGGACACAGGCCGCTCTAATATACCAATTACCGGACCATAGTCGAAAAATTTAATTTGCCGGTAAATTTCTCCTTGTTGCTTGTAGACCACGCACAGGTATCATGACTAGAGGGCTCAATTGAGCTGGGGACTATCTATAGTTGACGTTCTCGCTGAGTTTGGCCGACTGTGAAATATATGATGAGCACAGATCATGCAGAATCGTTTGTACAGATTGATTAAATAGTGCAGATGATGTTCACGTGACCATACCTGAAACTTCACGCTTCGACGCGCGCCGAGCGCAAATTTGGGCACGCAAAATTTGGACCAATCCCTTTGACCCAACGGGCACCCTCTCACATTTTCACACCTCCGACACAACACCAAGTTCCCTGTTTTGTTGGTTTAGTCGAAAACAATGTTTGCCGTTCGAGCTGCTGCTGGCCCGGCCCGAGCTGCCACTCGGTAAGTAAACATGCGATTTCTGGTGGTTTAGACGGTGATTGGATGGGGTTAGGTGAATTTTCAGAGGGTCAACAATAGTCGAAATTGTTAAGCGACAAGTCGAATTGAGGGTACAGAACGACAATCCGAGGAAATCCGAGCGCGTTAGAGGCTTAGAGGCCGAGATTGAAGCATACTGGAGTAAATACCAGGCAGATTCCGAGATATCCCGGACTCAGGTTCAAGGCGCAAAACGACACATTCAAGCATTGAAGACTAGGAAACCTTAGAAGGAGACCTATTGACTGATTATCTCGAAGAATATGCTGATCAAAATGCTGAACTTTGTTCGAGGTACCTCCCACCAGGGGGGATGAGTTACCAGCGCCAATGATTGTGGAACGACTTGCTCACCAATTGTTTGGAAGCCGTCTGATTATTGGCTTTGCCATTGCTTACTCGTGCTAACCCAGGTCCTATGCCACTCTTCGAGAGATCGAGATGCGACTCAAATCCATTAAGAACATTGAAAAAATCACAAACACCATGAAGATCGTCGCCTCCACCAAGCTGACCAAGGCCCAGCGAGCTATGGCCACTTCTCGAGTCTACGGTGCTGCCAACAACGAGGTCTATGAGAAGGCTGAGACCGTTGTCGGTGAGAACCCAACCAAGCGACTTATCGTCGTCATGACTTCCGACAAGGGCCTGTGTGGTTCCATCCACTCCCAGCTTTCACGAGCTGCCAAGGCTCACCTTGCCAAGTTCCCCGACACCGATGTCGTGGCTGTCGGTGAGAAGGTCAAGACCCAGGTGGCCCGAGCATACCCACAGAACATTGTTCTCTCCTTCTCTCAGATTGGAAAGGAGGCTCCAACCTTTGCTGAGGCTGCCCTGATTGTTGATCAGATCAACGCCCTTGGCAAGGAGTACGATGAGGTCCATGTCTTCTTCAATAAGTTCACCTCCGGTGTTTCTTTCGAGCCAACTAATGTCGCTGCTTTTACCGAGAGTGCTTTCGAGGCTTCTCCAAAGTTCGCCACCTACGAGATTGAGGACGACGTTCTGTCCAACCTTGCCCAGTTCTCGCTGGCCAACAACATCTTCTGGGGTCTTGCCGAGGGCCACGCTTCCGAGATTTCCTCCCGACGAAACGCCATGGACAACGCTTCCAAGAACGCTAACGAAATGATCGGTAAGTTCACCATTCTGTACAACCGAACCCGACAGGCCGTCATTACCAACGAGTTGGTCGACATTGTCACTGGTGCTTCCGCTCTGGAGTAGACATAGATCGTTTTGTCATAAAATCGATTCCTTAAACAGTCTCATAGGGCCAGATTTCGTAGTGCGCCGTATTGTTAGAGTTGGGCTGCTTGCAATTTATCAGTAACCGGTTAGGTCAAGTCTCGCGGTGGGCAACCCACGCATGTTCCTATCCCGCCTCATCTCACATCGCACATACAATGGCGCAGGATAAGCAAGTACACGACGTCTCATTGAGCAGTTCAGACAACTCAGAGGAGCACTTGGTTGCCTCAGAAAACGAAGAGAATGAAGACCTGGTGGTTCACATACCAAGCGAAGAGCCTGCTGAGCTCTCGGCGGCAAGCGAAGAGCGTGAAGCAAGCAACGAGCCACTCACCAAAGAATCAGCTGAACCAGTGCTGGAACAGTTAGAAGAGGCATCACCGGTCCCAATGACCGAAAGCGGTGTCTCTCACTCTACTGTCTATGGCCAGAAGTTCTTCTTGTCAATGTCTGGCGCCGAGGTTTACATTACACAACCCAAGGGCTTCCAGCCGGCCGGAAATCAGACCAGTACGCCGAACCTAGTGATTCTCTTGACAAATTCGCTTGGGATTGCCAGTAACAACAATTTGCGGCTGGCAGACACCTTCGCTGAGCGTCTACAGTCCACTGTAGTGGTGCCAGATCTCTTTGAACAGGACCCGATTACAGTCACGCCAGATGTGGTGAATTCCCTCCCTGGTCATTCTCTCGGCGCGCCGGGCCCTGAGCCCACGCTACTAGAGCGAATCAAATTCCAAGCAGCAGGCGCCGTGAAGGGATTCCTAGACGAAATGTGGATGGCTAAGCACACGTTTGAGAGAACACTACCGCTTTTGAGCGAATCCGTTGCTGAAATTTGTGATATCTGCAAGCCTCAGAAAGTCGTGCTGATTGGATACTCGTTTGGCGCTCGTTATGTGTGCCGTCTTCTAGAAGGCCAGGAACAAAATGCTTGGAGCTCGGATGAGGATTTGGTGACGGCCGGAGCAGCAATTCACCCATCACTGCTCACAGCTGATGATCTATCGGTCGTCAGGAAACCATTGTTTCTGATTACAGCAAAGAATGATTCGATGCTGCCGGAAAAGCTCATCGCCAAGGGAGTCGACGTTATCAAGCAGTGCAGCGTTAAGTTTGAGCATCTTGAATTCGAAGGCAATTTGCCTCATGGGTTTGCGGTGCCAGGCGACTATCCAAGGACTGAGGTGGGTGATAAACCCGAGAAAGTGATCGACGCCATAGTGGAGTGGTTGGCCTAGACTGGCATTATACCAACACACGTCATGACTTCATCAATTACTAGTCTATGTCTAGTTATGCTATTCGTCTCGCATTGCTCATCTGTGATTGTACAGGGCCATGTTCGCTAAGCGAACAGCAGAACCGGCAAGTGGTTGACCAGCAAGTTCACAATCAGCCCCACCGTCAATGGCACAGCAAAGATCTGGAACAGGTTCATTGGCGAGCTGATCTTAACTGGGGTGACGAGCGGGTTCTCATCATTAAACGAGCCGGTTTTTTCGAACCTGGCCATCAAATCGTCTTTTTCGTAAAACCTGTCCTGGATCCACTTCTCAAAAGCCTCGTCTCCCTTGGGAATATCAGCCACCTTGAACCGTCGCCAATGGATGTTCATGACCTGTGGATAGATGCCCTGAAGAATCATCTTTTTCAGCGAGTAGTAATCCTCGCCGTGAGAGCCTTTAGGAATGCCAGAGTAGTGAATGGTTGCGTCGTAAAGGTATTCAGATGCAGTTAGCTTGTCGAGCACAAATCGCAATCCTCGAGCCCGTGGAAGCAAAACGTGCTCTGGAACCTTGAGATTCAGCTTCTCGGCAAACTCAATTGTCTTTTTTCGCCCATTGTCGCACATGGTAGTGCCCTCAGGGAACATGAGGAACCAAGAAGGCCAATGCTTGTCATTGTCAATTCGAGTCAACATCGTCTCCATGGTCTTGACATCTTTCTCCCATTTTCGAGACATAAAGATGAATCGAAACTTGGACATACCCCATCCAACGAGCGGGATCTTTCTCAGGGAGTCCTTCAGCATGATCGTGATGCCTCCATGAGACCCAGCGGTCATGGACAGCCACCACATGTACATCCAGTCGGTATACAGCTGATGGTTAGCCATCAAGACGATTCTCTCAGGAATCCGGCTCTTCAACAATCCATCACTGCCCAGCGAGAAAGATCCATCGAGATCTTGATCCCAGGTAAGATGAGCCTCAATAGGGGTCCAGTACTGACTCAGAGCCGTGAAGCTAACTGCAGCACTCTGCTCGCAAACACTGATCCAGGCGTGGTAGATGCTCGAATTCCAATACAAAAGTGGAGTTCCAATCCATTCAGTGAAAATGATGCTTATTAGCTCTCTGTAGAAAAGCTAGTACTCACCTGACTGAGCAAATCAGTAAAAAGATGACAGCACTGGCGGCTCTAAAGTAGGCCCGCAAAGCGCCATTCTTCTCCTTCTCGTTATCCTTCTCTATGGCCATAGCGCCTTCGTGCAGATTTAGTGGAGCCATCAAGAATCATATGATAGCCCGCCACCGGCGTGATCGGAAGTCACGTGATCAACACGGTCCCTTTTAAATCTTTTAAATCCTGGTCATGACAGCTCGTTGCAGTTTGGCAAGGGTTCGAGATAAGAATTGGGATCGGTGCTCAGAGGTGGGCTGATTGAACGTTTCTGGATTTCAAATCGTTGAGCTAAGCAAAGCCCTGTGAACTTGGTATGGGTGGCGACTTGTGCGGACCGCAACGATAAATAGTGCTAATCATTGAGTTTGGGGGCCGTGCGACATCGATAATAAACCGAGAGACCTGTTCAGGTTTCCCAAATACTTGTGATGTGCGTTTATTGAATGATGTGACTCTTCAAAATGTCTGGATATCAATCTTGTTACCTTATTCAGTGAGTCCTCCACACCCAAGCCACGTGCCCATCAAACCTGAGTAACCGAACAACGGGATTCCGGATACTGAGCGCCGTCGCACATTTCATGCTTGCCACTACATATTAACGCCTTGGCGCGGGGCAAGCTGAAATTTCGACCATAGATGGTCAGTGTCTGACCGTTAGCATCTTAAGAAAGCTATCGGAATAAGGTTGTTTCTGCCCGGAAAAGAATGGCGACATTCAATTAGACGTGACGCAACTCACTTTAATGCGTCCTGAGCGACTCACTGAAATTAAGGTTCGCCGCACGCTGCACGGCGCAATAATTAAACGATGACGTTAAACGTCTGTCTAGTAATCTTCACCATATTCACACATGGAAGAGGAGAGTAAAGAACACAGCCACAACAAACAAGATGAGAAAAAGGAAGAGGTTCCACCTAAGCCAGTGTTTGCTGAACGGGACGAGCGCCGAGGGCTGTTTCCACAACTGGTGTTAATCCGCGAACGGATAGACGCACGGTCTTATCCCGACAAGGCCAAAGGATTAATTGTTCTCTCGATAAGTCTCGCAGCACTGGTAGGGCCGCTTGGGACGACGCTGTTCATAACAGCGCTAGAAGACATATCAGAGTCACTGCATGCAACTCAGCAGCTGGTAAACGTTAGCTACGGCCTGTACATGCTGGCAATGGGCATCGCGCCGCTGTGGTGGTCAGCCCTATCCGAGTTTTACGGAAGAAGAACAGTGTACATTGTTAGCTTTTCGGCGTTTGCGGGCTTTACAGTTGCGTGTGCAATGAGCAATAGTATCGCATGGCTTTTGACATTTCGCATCCTTTCTGGCGCCTCAGCCGCAGCTGTGCAGGTGGTTGGTGCAGGGACTATGGGCGACCTTTACGACCCTAACGAGCGTGGGAGAGCTATGGGGTTCTTCTTTTCTGGACCGCTGTTTGGCCCGCTGTTGGCCCCACTCTTTGGTGGACTTATCGTCAACCGGTGGGGCTGGAGGGCTACACAATGGGCTTTGGCAATGAGTGGAGGGGTATCATTGATGTTGATACTAGTATTGCTGCCTGAGACGCTTCAAACACGAGAGATAAAAACAAAGTCTGTTGGTGCCATACTCAAGCACCCATTCACTACATCACACATAATGAAGTACCCGCCTGTACCACTGGTCATCTTCTACGGCGTTTTCTGTTATGTTTGTATGTTTTTCCTCAACTTGGCAACAGAGTACGTCTTCAAGCACGACCCTTATAGCTTCAACTCGATTCAAGTGGGTCTTACATTCATTCCCTGTTCAGTGGGATACCTTGTGTCCTCAGTTGCCAATGGATACTGGACGGACAGGCTGATTCGAACTCACAAGGACAAGATAAACAAAATTGTGCCGGAATCGCGTCTCGGCGGAAACATGTACTTTGCTGCTGCGCTGCTTCCAGTTTCCTTACTTCTCTTTGGTTGGTGTGCTCAGTTCAAGGCATCGATAATTGCACAAATGGTGAGTCAGTTTCTGTTTGGAATCTGTTGCATGATCATCTTTGGTACGACAACGACATATCTTGTGGACGCACTGCCCGATGGCCTGGGAACCACAGCTGTGGCCTACAACAATCTAATTCGTTGTATTCTCGGCTCTGGCGCCAGTTTTTCCGCGGAGCCACTACGCGCTGCAATTGGCTTTGGCTGGCTGTATACCCTGTTGGCAGCACTGACGATCATGGCTGTCCCAGCGCTGTGTGCCATAAAGATGCACACTATCAGGTGGAGAGCAGAGAGTTCGATATTCGCGTTGAAAAAAGAAGAGAAGGAGGAGGAGAACAGCAAGAAGGAGGGAGACGACATCGGTGGTGGCACTGGAGAATCAGATACGGAAGTTGGCTCTCAAGTTGTTGTAGCAGCGTCAGAAACCGGGTCAGAGGCTGATTCAGAGCCATCGATGAACGTGATAGTTTGATATGTTTTAGTGTATTTTTAAAGAAGCCTCCAGAAATGTTGTCCCAACGGCGCGTGCAAGCTATCAAAACGGCTGGCTTTATCCTGGGCATGTCTAACAGATTAGCGCGCGGGTCATGGAGGATCTCCTAGCCAAGGTTAGTTTGGAAGATGGCGAGATTGGGTAAACTTGAGTGGTCACGGAAGGATAGTATGCCTATAAAGGTCACTAGACAGGTTTTGATCCAGGAAAATCATTTAGCGGCAAATCAGTGGAGGCGATGAGACCGCGATGAGATGGGAATGAATTGCTTTGGCGGTGCTAGAAATGATATTACATGAATGATTAGCCTGTGAAAGCGGCTAATGCGGCGCTGCCTCTTTCGCGGCCAAGCTTTATGCTCTCAAACCTGAGATCAGTGCAGTTAAATTCTGTGAGGACTAACATAGGCGCAAAGCCAGGCGGTTACGTTTGCAATCAGATCAGGCATTTCCGTTGCCAGTGGATATGCTATAAGGACACTTGCCAAGTTCATGGCCAAGTTGCCAGATGAGGAAGTTGAGACCAAGAGGAAACTAGAATCTGTTGAGAATGAGTTGCAGACAAACATTCTAACAATCACGCCAGCTCTGGATATGATTGAGCTGGTTGTAGCTCGGGGAAACACGCATCTACAAAATACCCTGGAACTGGCCAAGAAGCTCAAGAGAGATATTGATGAGTTCGAAAAGAAAGTGGCAGACATGAACTCCGAGCAAGGCGACAAGCAGAGGCAATTGCTTGCCGCAAAGCAGGTAGAGATCTTTATGCGAGATTTATTGACGCGGATTAAAGAGGCAATTCCGTTGATTTCGCTGGCCTTGACGGCCTCTGGAGCCAACTTGTCCTCAAACCTGCCTGATTCAGTGTCACCAGGCAACTTGCTTAGGGCGGCAAATTATCTCACTGAAGGCGACAGGCGGTTCGCCGACAGACGAGTTAGAATTGGTCCCATGTTCACTCTCAGCATGTACTCTATCTTCTACGCCTCAGTGAGAGCCAAAAACGACAACATTACGTGGAAGGAAGAGTACCCAAAATGCCGCGTGGAGCTGTGGCGGAAGCCGGGAAACAAAGAATATCAGTACGAGCTATGTGTACAGGAAGATCTTGATGATGGAAGGTACCACGAGGAAGGCGAGAGGGGAAGAAAGCAGTATTTTGACGTGTCACGAATCACGCGGCTCTTCTTCTCAGCATCAGGTAACTTACTAGAGATCCAGGAGTCTAACAGTCCTGTTCTGGTGCTTAAACTAAACGCAGCATTCGAGCACCAAGATGGCGACGAAGTGGATCAGACTATCGATTGGTTAGCGTTCGAAAAGTACGACGAACCGGTCAGCGACACTGACTCTGAGTCGGACTTTGTCTCCGAAATGGATCGACTCTCGTTGCACGATACTGGATTGTCGCTGCTGGAATACCTGATTCGGCTGTGTGCACTACAGAGTAGCGACCAGTGCTCGATGTACCAGGTTCACGATGAGCGTTTGAATCTGTACCTAAGGGACGAGACTGGTGTTCGGGATCCACTGTCTCGATCACAGCCTGCGACACCCATATCTATCCACTCACGACGAGAGTCAATGGCACGTACGCGGTCGTCCCAGAAACCCAAGAAACCAAGTTCTGACGTCACGGAGTCGCCGCCACTGACACCGTGGGAGAAGGACAGGCTCCAGTCAAATAATCTGCTCAAGTCTATATATGCAGAGTCGCCATTGAAGGCGCGGTCACAAGCAGCCATGATCGAGCGAAGAATACGGCCAAAGGATAGTGCGAACCTGAGGCCAAAGAGTAACGCCTCCTCTCCCTAGAAGAGTCCAACGCCTTTGAGCCAGGCTTTGCATTTGACGAATTAACACTGATGATCCGGTGGAGTCCCTGCTGCAGGTGTGCTACCTGGAGAGACGACCCCTATAACTTCGGCTCTTTCGGAGGTAGTTGTACTGGGATTGCGCTTCCTGCCAATCATCAGATCAGCTGCTCGTGGGCTAACCTGTACATATAGCATTTACAACTTTTCATAATATCATCTTGACTTGTAGTCTAGGTTGGCTAAGAACCCGGCGCGCTTCCCAACACTGCCGGTCTGGGGAAGATGATGAGCTGTCGAGCGCGCTGTCACCATGATGATAACGAGGCCGATAGCACTATATGTTGCCGTGAGTACAACCTTCTCTGTGTGTGATAGCTAACACAGATCAGCACTGGTCTGACGATAGGCGCCGTGACGACGGCGTTCGTTGAACGACCGAACTTCTACAGTGCCTGCGTGGCTCTGTTCCAAAGTTCGGGGTTTCTCATTATATTTGCCAATTTCATGCTCGTGGTGGCCATGGCCAGCGGCAAAGTCCTTCAATGGATCTTTTTTGGCTCCCTGCGAGCGCTAGAAGTTGACCATATCCAGGAGCGGTCCTGGCTCATGTTGACAGAATCGCTTGTGGCAATCATTATCTTTCGACATCGGTTCACGATTCAGTTCACAATGTACTTTGCTGTTCTGCTTTTCTTGCGAGTATTCCATTGGTTAGCCCGAGATAGAGTTGATCTCGTCTTCCAGGCCGTGACTTCGCCGACCAAGTTCCAACTGGGCCGACTCTCGGCTGCTTTGGTTACCTTCTTCTTGATTGACTTTAACTTGCTACTGTGGAGCATAAATGCAGTCAAGAGAGATCCCGGGGCAATGATAATGTTTACATTTGAATTTGCTTTGCTCAACAATTCGATTTTGACGAGTGTTGCCAGATTCTGGATCAACTTCAAAGAGATGAAGTACCTGGAAGAGCACGGCGACGAGTCTCTGTGGGAGGGCAAGGGCCACTACATGTTTGTTCTAGAGACGACCTCTGACTCCATTCGCATTTTCATCTACTTCGGCCTGGTCGGTGCCATGCTGCGACAAGTAGGTCTACCGATTCACATTCTAAGAGACATCTTCATGACCGGTACGCGGTTGTTCACCCGAATCAAGGTATACAAACAATCCCTAAAGGCGAAAAGAGAGATGGACGAACGGATTGGAGATGCCCAGCCTGAGGATCTCATTCAGGAGTCCGTTTGCATCGTTTGCCGAGAAGAGATGGTAATTCCCCCTGAGCACCCGCGAGATAAGCCCAAGAAGCTTCCCTGTGGCCATGTTATTCACCAGAGTTGCTTGAAGTCGTGGCTGGAGCGGTCCTTGAGGTGTCCTACGTGCCGGCATCCCGTTATGGAGGATCCTCTGCCGGGTCAGGCTGCTGTTCCAGGTCCTGCTGCCCCTGCTCCTGCCCCTGCCCCCTGGAATCCGAACAACATTTGGAACCGGGTACCTGATCAACCTGTGCACCAAGATCCCGCTCAAGGTCCCACGCCAACTACAAACACCGGCACCCCCAACGACACCCCTGCGGGTACTGGTGCTGGCTCTGGCACCAATGGCGGTGCTGAAGCACCTGGCTCCTCAACCTCCGGTGCTATTCCAAACCTCTCTCCTCTGCCCAATAATGCGATCACTATCAGCGGTGGCCTCCGTCTGCCCACCGGCTGGACAGCTCTGCGAGCCAGAACCACGGCCAACGGCTTCCAAGTGCAGCTTAACGACAACACGTGGGCCACTGCTACTTCAGTTGTCGCTGACTCGCCACTGTCATCGTCATCTGTCGCCAGCACCATCCAGGCTGCTGTTCGTTCGGCGCCGGAAACGGTGCCTACCCCAACTGCGTCCACCACACTTGACACCTCCCCCCTTGAGGCCCAGATTAGGCGGCTGGAAAGCATTGGACAAAGCGTGGAACAGAGGGCCCTGCATCTTGAACAGATTGGTCAGATGATCCAACAGCATGCCGCAGAACTGGAGGTTCTCGGTGGCAACATGCAGCAGCGAACTGACCAGCTCGACGAGGCCACGCAAAGACTCACGGCTGCAATGGAGGCGCAGAACCGGTCTCCTCGAAGAGTTCCCAGCATTCAGCCAAGTGACATCGTTGATTCATACAGGTACCCGCAGACTCCAGAATTCGCCCCAGTGCACACAGACCATAGCCCGGTACTTGAACGGTATCCCGCTGGCTTGGCTTCTTTCGCCCCCCAGTCGGAAATAGTTCAAGTTCAGCCTCAGGGGTCGGTTCAGTCACACCCGGAGTCGTCTCAGTCCCTTGACCCAGAGTCTGCACAGCATGGTGGGGAAAACGTATCTCAGTTCAACCCATATCACCACCAATCACCAGAACGATAGACCCTGACCAGAGCATTACTGTACTATCTGACAATCACGAATCATG
This sequence comes from Blastobotrys robertii, assembly GCA_030564385.1. Classification (NCBI taxonomy): domain Eukaryota; kingdom Fungi; phylum Ascomycota; class Dipodascomycetes; order Dipodascales; family Trichomonascaceae; genus Blastobotrys; species Blastobotrys robertii. The sequence goes on from JAJLUQ010000008.1 coordinate 46,350, forward strand.
AATCTCGAAGCGCACCCGGGAATCGAACCTCACTAACTTACTTTTATCTAGCATGTAGCCTGTGCGGCGTCGTTATAATCGTATCCTCACTCACCTTCGTATCAGCACCTGCATGTTGATCTGCCCAACCGTTTAATTACTCTCACATTCTCACACTCACTATGAGCCAACACGAAGACTTTCCTTTCCCACTGGTGTTCGCCGCCATCGCTGTGGCGCTGTACCTGGGGCTGCTCACTGAAGCCAACATCAACATCAAGCTGTTTCTGTTGATATCTGTCGCCTGGACGGTGAGCGAGAGACTTAAGCCCGAGAAGACTAAGTTCATTAACGACGAGTACCGAAGCGAGTACGATGTCACTGAGAGGCTGCCTGTGAGGAGAAAGTTGCCAATGACCAGGCTCCAGCGGGTGCTGTGGACTCTGACGGCAGTTGGTCTCGCCAGTGTGCTGATCTACAAGGGCGGCATGAGCGCTAGGGAAAACATTGACCAGTTCATGAATTCTCCGAGGGAAAGTCCGGCTCAGGGACCGGGTTGGATTGTACAGGCTGGCTATTCGGGGATCTCGGCTGTCATTGGGATTACTTTCTTGATTGATCGGTTGATCTACTAGATGAGCACCGAAACGGGCGCAGAACAAACGAGCAGGATATAACCTGGGTGCCAGCATATGAAGACTCTAGTGCCGCCAATGTAATCGACTACACCGCACAGACACGCAACACACTCAATTACAGAGAGGACAGCACACAACGCACTTAAACAAGCCACACCGTACACTACATATAGATGTAAATAGCATGATCATTGATCACAAACTCAAACTCAGGGGTAACTGCCAATCCTGGCAGGTCACATTGTTAGATGACAAAACGCGCAGGACAATTCATTCGAATCGTAATTTAATTAAGGTAGCCTGACGGCTATATGCTATATGTACAATGCAATTAGTTAGTTCATTCCAATGCTAGTCCGAATCAATATCCGGAATGACCTGTCCGGCCTGGTCGTCCTGTTCATCAGGTTCCTCTCGCTTTTCTGGTGTCTCTTCAGCGTCATAATACTCATCACCAGCATTCTCCATACTGTCATCCTCGTGTCCACCATGGCCTAGTGCTTTCAACTCGTACTCCAGAAAGTCCATGGGAAGCTCACCGCCGAGCTTGATCGAACCCTCAAAATACTCTCGGGCCTTTGCTACAAGCTGTGACAGCTTTATTCCTCCATTTTCCTTCTCCTTGTCTGCCATCTGAAGTGTAGCGACTCCGGCGAGCAGATGACAAGTCGGGTCTTCAGAGTATGGACTCTCGAGCATGATCTCCTGCAGTCTGTCGAGAGCATCTTTTGTCTGACCTTTGGCCAACAGAATCCGGATCAGATGCGGGAAGATCTGAGGAGCCCGAGGCCGATTTCTCCACCGCGATGTTCTTCTTCGCAGCATATGCGGGAAATTGACAATCAGCCACTGCAAAAATTCCTCGTCCAATGCTCGTGTCTTTGGCCTCTTCACCAGCAGTTCTAGCCCGATACTCCATATGGCCCTGATGTCCACCAGGGGCATCCGAATCAGCAATGCAAACGTTTTTTCGGCCTGTTGATAGTCTCCGCGTAGCATGGACATATGCAAAAGTGAACTCAAAATCTGTGTATGCTTGATCCTGAGACCTCGAAACTGGGCTGTCTCTCGCTCAGGACTAACGATAGACTTGTTGTTTTCGACGTTTCGCGTAACGATCTTCAGGGCATCTTCACTTAGAAGCTCGTCTGGCTCGCTGTACAATTGAACCGTCTGTGGGCTGTCCTCAATAACCAACATTGGCGAAGCCGTCCTGGGTAAAGGCTCTAGGCCATACATGTGCATATCAAACAGCTGAGCTTGGGTTGATTTCGCGGTATTCTGCAGCACCTTGGTCTTAAGCTCTCCTTCCATGGTATACAATCCTTTGGAGAGCAGCCCGAGGAACTCATTCTCCGTTTTCTTCTTCTTTTTCGCAGTTTGAACTTTGACAATGTTCGCGAAGGACCGCTTGCCTTTGATGGCCTTCTGTTCTGCCTCAATGAAGAGAGAGTTCAATGATCCTTTCGCACCTACGGACACGTAGTCCCGAAACGGAAATACGGGCGAATCAAACATCCCCTGGACAACACCCCTCCTTCACCTCTGTGTTTGCAAATCCACTATGTTTATTTTTCTTATCGTCAAAATTTTAGTTTATCGCGACCCTAACCCTTCACGTGATTTATATTCGAACGTCACGTGACGTTATCTTTTTCTGTTATCTATGAACAAGTATCTTGTATAAAAAGCTCTATCGAGCCCCTTGTCTCTATGTTTGGGTGTCTATTTCGAATATTTGGTGGCCGGGCTCACCATAGGCGATGGCCGGCGCCTCAACGAGGCGTCGCTCGACCACCGGTAGCAGGTCCTGCGCGTCGTCGACCTCCCAGAAGAGCCGGCCGCGGTTGGTGACCCTGCAGAGAACTTTATGCCCTAACCCTCAACATTTAAATGGCAAGCCCACGCGATGAGTGGGTGGCTGCCTGGATGCGGAGGCCGCCGTGTACTCGGAGGCTCTTGACTCAGCCTTGTTTGCTAGTAGCGAAGTATGTGTAATACATTGAGCAGGCTGGCTGCCTGCCAGCGCCACTCCAGCTATAGTTGACAGGGTGGGCACGTATCAGGCGGCTGAGTGTTGATGGGACACTTTGGTGTCAGTGGAAAATGGCAGGACGTTGCCGTAGGTACCTATTGTGGTATTGACGGAAATTAACGCGGCGACGATCGTATGTGGCTTCCCGAATGTCTAAGACTAGACACCAGAGTTCTTCGTGGTTGCATTAGGAGGACAAAGGCTGGTTGAGAGCACGTGGTTTAGAACAGTCATGAGTTGTATACAGCGCAGTGGCAATCACACGTGTCAGTATTGTGTGTTGGTATAGCTCCAAGCGCGTTGGCGCGCGGTCAGGCGATGGAGTAAATCAGGCAAGATCAGCAGGGATCAGGGAAAACTAACTGGAGATAGCCGACGCGATTCGGCGGCCCACGTGATGAAGATTTTCTGAAGAGGCTTAGTAACAGCTGGCGAGATGAGCAGATGAGTAATCTCAATGAGAAAGGTGCATATGCGGGCGAGAGCGGAAGGTTGGATGCGGTGATCTACTGACAGCTAATACTGACTACACAAGGAGTGAGAAGGGATAATGTGCTTCGTATGTACAAATAAATAGTGTCACTTTAGAGACGAGAGTAATGGCGCTGCCAACTCGATGCGTAGGAAGGGAAGAGTCCAGGTTCTGATGCGGCTGGAACACTCAATGCTGTATAATGATGACGGAGAAAGGGACGAAGCCATTTTGTGAAGTGAGTTTGCGCTTTTTTTGACTGTTCGATGCGTCATTGTTCGTACTGTCACCTGATTGTTAACTGAACTGTGTCGGGATGCTGGCGGGCAAACCATTCGCCTGCATTATTCAGAACCGCGTGGATCTCGGGGACGCTGTAGCATCGGCTGGTGACCTGGCCTCCGTACTGGAAAATCTCCTGTTCAAGGGTCTCAATGATGCTTTGAGCAGTCCCTTTCCGGAACGTGATGATATACATGGACGACGAGGACATCCTAGCACCAGGAGCCGAAGGCGAGGGTGTGTAGTTCAGCTGTTTGCACTAACTGTTCGCTTCCGCAATCTCAGTCGCCAGCGAGCTGAGTAGTGGCTGTGTCGCTTGTCGAATGCCGCTGTGTCGATAACTATACCGAACTCCTGTTCCTCCAGGCAGTCTACCGTAAGTGTTCAGTCCCGCAAGCGTCCTCCTCTGCAAATCGACGCGGGCAGTCGCAGCTTCATATTAAAAATGTAGCCGTTGCTTTTTCTGCCTGGGCCAGGGTTCAGGCACCAAAAGCAAAGGCAGTTTGGGAAAAGCAATTCGTTCAAACAATAGGCCAAGGAGGCGCTGCTAGTGATGCGCCCGCCTGGTGAAGCAGAGCAGAGCATCCTTGGTGCAGTGCCCTGGAGGCGGGGCAGGCCTGTTTCGGCGGTCCCATATCCGTAGCATCCACGAAAGTAGCGAAACGCGGTAGCAGATACGAGTATACTGAGTGAGAGGCTGTGTGACTAACCAACTCCCACCGCCGGCCGCTACGGTACCACCGTACCATGATAGCATATCCACCGTAACGTTACCATCACCGGTGCTGGCGATATTATATGTCAATATAAGCAAGGGAATAATTGAGTGAGTGGGTCACGTCAGGCCTCGAGGGGATAAGATTGTGCCATGTGGGTACGCCGGCATGAGTTTGGAAATGTCCCGGCCGGTAGGCGGTAATATTCAGGTGGGGTTCGGCAAGCGTTTCAGGCGGGGAGGCAGTTTGGTGATTCGATATTTGGAGAACTGCCCGCACAGTATCTATGCTATGCCTGAAACATTGCCTCACAGCTTCAGAGCCTTGGGAGTATAATGTGGGGTAGCGCAGGAGGTTGGGTATAGTCTTGGTTGGTTTTGAGTGCGTTAGATTTGGCTACAGGGGCTACGTTGAGATGAGCTTTTGTCGTCTGTATAGTCTATATAGGCGCGTATCAGTTCAGGGAGATATTGCGCCGGGAAGTTTGGCCGGAACTCTCATGCGCAGGGTGCATCGCCTGAATTCAGTGTTTCCCGGCAGGTCAAACGATGCATCTGGCAAAAGAGAGGCGGCGATAAACACACAGCTCGGGTGAGCTGAGACAGCACTTATGTGAAATTGATTGCAGAAGGATTTGGGGTTATTGCAGTGTATATAACAATGCGGGTGGTTAATAACGACAACTGCGCGCGCCGGAACTGCTGTGGAACCGCTAAAGATCATTCCAATATATTGGCACCCGCTCAACTGAGTCAATGCAAGACACCAGCAGGAGCTTCGTCAACGCGTCCTGGCTCAGCCAGGCGATAACCTCGCCAATGTTGTGTCCCTCCCGCGATACGGCTCCACCGCACGTATCGATTAGGCACTTGAGGTTGTAGAAGTCGTTGAGCTGAGTGGATCGCTTCAGCCGAATGAGGTATTCCCGCAGCATCACGAATAGAATGCGAAAAGAGCTGAATGTTGGTCTAAGCGTATGCCTTGTCTCCAGTGCAATTGGGCGCTAGATGAATGCTTATCGAATATCGAACCAACGACCAGCGCTGCAAATGAATGAGATGAAATTTCGACAAGGAAGAAAGGCGGGGAACCCTGCTTATATACGCAGGCCTGTCGTTGTTGCTGCGCGATCGAGTCTCGATCTCCTCACACACATCGAAAGCTCCATCAATGATCTACTGCGGTGGGGGACTTGTTGGGTGATCAGCGCCCACAGAGCGTCCCCGGAGCATAGACCGTCAATGGAACCCACCGCCGTCGCTAGGCTACGACGATTAGTTTGATCAGAGAGCGACCATGGTCACAGCGTCCACTTCCACAAGTTTCCACGATACATTGCTCATCAAACGAAACAGTACTCAGTTTACGTTGGTGTGCTCAAAGTTACGTTGCTCATCTACACTGGTCCTCCACCCGTACACGCCTCAGACGTCTGACACCTGCTTCTACTCTCGCGAACGCGCGATTCGACAGTTGCTATAACGTGACAGACGGGTTCAGACTAAGTCATCGGTTGGCAGCTGAGAGTACGGCAGGCCAGACATACAGTACTACACTCATTTGTTAGTACCAGTCTTAGCAGGTATAAGGTACTGAGCAGTCTGACACTGTGAGACTGATATTACTTAGGCGCGCCTGCGATGGGCTCAGCTTGGCAATGCATGTCCGAGGATATATCAATGCGCGCTTACCCGGAAGGTTGCTTGCCAGTACAAAGCACTGTGGCGTCGCTGGATTGAGTCGTGGCCGGCGTGAGAGGCTTCAGTGTCCGATGAGCCCAGTAGCTGCAATCGTATTGGCAAGTCGTATTGGCTTAAACACGCGTTTCACGGTTAGACATATCTCGCATTGGTAAGCGGGGATGAGCCATACTTCAGTCTCAGTATTCCAGCCCAAGCGGCGAATCCACGTGACGGGGACATCTATATATAGATGAATGCCCACTGGAAACTTTCACTGTGCCTACCCGCCGTCTGCTAGCGGTCCTGTGTGCTGGCGAGCCCGAGAGCTCTAAAACGGCGTGTCTCGAAACTGACAGTTGCGTGACTCTGAGTGAACCGCGGCGTCGTCTGTGCGAAATTGTCTGAGATTAGGAGTGCAGCGGAATGCGGGGTCGCTTCACCCGGCCGTTACGGGCTGCGTCGGGTCGGTGGAGACTACGTGGGAGCGTGGGATGCGGAGAAACTCTAACGGTAATCGATCTGATCTGGTGTAGATCTATGTATAGCGCTGTTGGGTCTATCCACCGAGGCGTGTCAGCCGTGCCTACACGCGTGACCGGCCCACCAATTGTTCGCGCTGCGTTATTGCTGTAGGCGGCCCCGTAGTGCGGTCTCGTCGGGCAGATTCGAATAGTCTCAGCCGCGTCAGAATCATCGGTGTCGGTGCTTGTCGGTGTAGCCTGAGCGCCGGGCTTGGGCCGGCGACCGCCGGTGATTGTTTGAGCCAATGCTGGACTTTAGGAACATTGTGTAAGCTTAAACATTGAGGCTTGAGCAATGCGTAGCTAAAACATTGTGCTTAAATCACAAAAACTTGTGCAACCCGTCTACACACTGAACAGCCTGTAGCACCCGCACCGTATTGTTAAACATCATCGCCTGAACGCCCAGATAGAACGTTGTCGTAGTGCCTAGGATCGCGCCGCCGTCTTTCTTGATCAAGGCCACCACCCGCTCCACGTCGGCGGCGGTGGCGTTCTTCTTGAACCTCACAATAAATTTTCGTCTGTTCATCATTCCTTTTAGCTGTGAGTGCTCGGGGACTCATTGCCTTATATAGCCCACCTGCATCACATCCCTGTCAGCCATCACAAGATTACGTATCGCCTCTATAGGCGCGGCCACTGGTGCGCTCTCTGTGGGTCGGAACTGCCTGGCTATAGTGCCTGGCCCACAAATTGGATTGGCTCACATTATTGATATAGAAATTAGGGCTCCACTGCGTCCAGGTGCGTCCGAGCGTGAATTTCGCTTGCAGGGTGGATATGCGCACAGCTACATACATGGCGTACATCGGCATCATTTCGGCATTCGCTGGATCGAATACGAGACCGTGGTGTTATGGTGAGGTGATGGCGGCCGGCGGCGTGGCGGCGTGGCGGCGTGGCGGCCCCGGTCAGCAGCGGGCGGGGAAAGTGGCGGAGAATACGCCGCTACTATTTCAGGCCACCGCGTCACTTGTTACACGTTGAACGGGCGCGATCAACGCGCCCAACCGCAGCACTCGCCCCACCAAGCCAATTGCCCCACTAGTATTAATTGTCGGAGATCTCTTGCCACGAGGTACGAATGAGCCCCCAAGGAACGAAAACCGAGTGGTACCGCCTAGCGCGTTCGTAAGCATACCGTCAACCGTACCGTACCGTGCTGCACCCACCGTACCGTCACCGTACCTGAATTTACGGCACATCGTACCTACTCTACTATGCAACCAGCCATACAAGACGGCATATACCGAACTAGCGCGCAATAGTTAGCTGGCTCACTTCCGCTCACCTCGCCGAAGCAAAAATAGCCCAGTAAAAATAGTACACCTGCCGCAACCAGGTGCCCCAGCCCAGCTTGGCACTTTATGCATCGGGGGCATGGGGACGCGTCCGAGTCCGAGAAACCCGAAGGTGGGTGACAAATCGCGCGCGGAACGTGAACCGTTGCGATTGCGCAACGCGCCGGTACGTTACTCGCCCGTATTACACAATTCCCGCCGTCTTGATCGTGGTGATCTAATATATTGATGCATGCAAATAAATAATAATACAGGTTGCCCACCGCGCGCGGTTGGGACTTCACGCTTCCACGTGCAGTAATGAATTTTGAAGGCCCCCAAAGGTGACATGGGGGGTCACGGGCACAAGGCCACGCAGTGGCCTGCAGTTGGTATCGCCAGCGTGGCTGTGTGTCGTCAGTGGTCGTAAATCGTGTCGGTTAGTTTTGGTTTTGTTGCCGTGGTCAGGAGTGGAGAGAATGGGTCATGGCTTGACCTTGGTGGTTGAGTGATCTCAACCCGGTGTGATCGGAAGCAAGCGAAAAGATAAGCGTGTCTTAGGCTGGCTCGTTTGGACTGGCTCGTTCGCTAGTACCCTGGTCCGTAAATTCCACCTTCAACCCGTCGAACTCCAGGCATCAGGACAATCTTGCCCATAGTCGAGTCCGGAACGTGCGCCGTCAACTCGTATGGCATGATGACCATTTCTCGGACCTTTCCGTTCTTGGATTGAATGAGCCTTGTAACGGCGTCGACCTGTTTTTGCGTGGCATCGTCGTGGAACTTCATGATGTACAACTTCATTTCGCTTCGCTTCATTTTGAGTGTGTATAAGTAGAGGCGTTGTAGTGGTGGTGATCGTGGTGTATGCAATGGTGTAGCGTAGTGTGGTGCGTATTGTAGTCACTGGCTTTAGTTAGTATCGAATACAGTACGCATGGGGAAGCATCCCTTTTATACCTCGTTTGACTCATTGAGACAATATGTCATCATTTCATCTCCACACTGCGCAACAAAAGCAACGCTGGAATTTTTTTATGTCTTTTTTTTTCATTACAAAAAGAAAGTTCCCCCTGATGACGAAATTTCCCCGCCAAGTCGAGTGGCGCGGTAGGTGACCATTTCAAAGGCTACAGGGTCAACCGTGGACAGATCAACCAGGGGTCCGTTGCAGCTAGGACCAGAATCTACTCAACAAGTTCTGGACATCCCTGTTAAGATCTAGTATCCTGTGACAGCTCTTGTACTCTACTAAGCTGTGTTAAGACCCCACTCTCTGCTTAGATAACACGACGCGTACCGTACTCGTATAGCGCTAGTAAACACTCGTCACCAGCTGATAATATATGTTAATGTCCAAAAGTGGCACACAAACATCGCAAGCCCTGTTGGTAACCTACACATTACACAGAGTAAGGCCACGCCAGGGAAGAGGAACCCGAATTCCGGCCGCGATTAGCCGAACAGCCGGGTTACCCTGTGATGCTGCAAGGTCGTTATGCACCGGCCAGACCGTGCAGCTTGAGCATAGCTCTAGGCATAGAGAAAAAGCACAACTGTTTTGAGTGTGCGCGTCCATGTGAGGTTATGTGCAGTGTCGTCATTTTCTCGGTGCCCACGCTAGACAGCTTTGTTTACGCGATGTTTGGAAATGTTTCAAGCCCGCGCGTAGCGACAAACGTGGGCGTCTGGGTGGCGCGTTTAGCTTAGGCGTGTTTGCAGGGGTTGGAATGAGAGTTCAGGCGAGACTGCTTATTGGAGATATCCGTTCCCTAATAGGCTTGAACCAACTAAACAGGCTTTCGACATGCACTAAACAAGCCACGCAGCAATATCGCAACCATATATTTTCCTAAGGGTGATATGTTCCTTGCATCAGCAATGTTGTCCCGGCTACATCATTGCACATGAACATAGCGAAAATTCACCGGGCTTTCTGTTATGTATGGCGTGCTAGCTCAGCCCTGTCGCCTTCAAAAAGCCTGATATTAACGAGACGTCTAGTCGCCAGCAGCTGTCAAAATCGTGTGGAATCACGTGACAGCAAATTTCAGCTGTCTCCTCCACAGGCTTGTCAGCCAGGACCACGCGCTGATGCTGTGCGCTCTTGTCTCATCGGGACAGGGAGCAGGGTTGTCTGCAGATGCAGAAATTTTCACGATTGAAAAAGTGCCTCTTTAGGAAACTTCAGAAAATACCAGACAAGATCAATTTATACTGGGCGGAATGTATCAATCACGGTAATTCCTGAAACTGACTCACTTGTTTGTATTGCTGGCGAGCTATGACGAGATGATTGGCAAGGCTTATTCGATCGTCAGGTGATACGAAAAAATCCTATTCTGAAAAATTACTCGTCATGTGGACGATCGATCTGTTTATCCGCCGGCAACATCGGTATACCTTTTCCTAACACTCCCATGTGCATGAACTGCATGGGTGGGTGGGTCGTATCCGGCCCACCGCCTTGGGTGACTCAATACCAGACTTGATGGTATAGTCATACCTTGATGGTCACAGAACCCGGCAGCGAGTCTACTGCGAGTCCACGATACCCCCCTCGGAAATACAATAAGTGCACTCGGCCTCCGGCATTTCTGGGCTGTCCTGCAGCTTGGCCACCCGTTCTTCGCCTCGACCCTTACGCAAGAGAATTCGCGTCGCGCTTGCATGGGCAAGGACGTGCCCACCGACCCTGAGTTAGTTCACACGATTCAGCCGGAAAAAACCGGACTCTCCCGAGATTTTCCGATATACTTACGGCTTTCGCCCGTCCACACCCGCAAACAATGCAGAGGCACCTGGGTCCGACTGCACCTGGTTCGTCATGAACACGGCCACATTGTACTCTTCTGCGAGTCGGTTCAGCTTGCCAAGCATCTGGTTGAGCTTCTGCTGTCGCTCGTTGAGCTCTCCTCGACCGCTGTAGTCGACCCGGAACTGTGCCATGATGGAATCAACAACCTTGTTAGCTATTCCGAGAATCAGAGCGAAGACAAAATTAGCAGCCTTGGATGCATTTCGTGGTTTAGTGACCTCGTGCGCCAAGATGTCCAGTATGGCCAGAGCTTAGCGAACCTGTCTCGCTCAGCTCTTAGCCCGTCAGAACCGTCGTACTCACCAACAGTCTGTAAGTACCCTCCGCGAAGGCCGTGCCAATCTGCTCGATGAGCTCCATCTGATGCTCAGAATTCAGAGCTCGCGCATATGAGATGTTTTCCAAAACAATTGTGGGGTCCACTCCGAACCGCTCGGCAATCCTTTGAATCCGGTCCGGCCGAAACGTGCCCTCAGTGTCAACGAACGCCACCTTTCCTTCCGCCCCGCCACGTTCTCTCGGCAGCTGGGCGGTCACGCAGAGCGTATGAGACAATTGGGTCTTGCCGCACCTGTACTCTCCGAAGACTTCTGTCAGGGACATGGTCTGGACTCCTCCACCGAGGATCGTGTCAAGCGCCTTGCTACCAGTGGAGATGCCAAAGATGTTTTGCCGAAGAATACATTGCTCAGCGGCAGTGATGAAGCCAACATGCTTGTTAGTACTAGCGCCGCGTGATGTGCGGCATGCATAATCAGGGTCGTGGCTGTAAAGAAGCGGCGAAACAGCAATTATGTGACAAACGAGCTGGTACACTGCCTAGCTTTTGTTTGATCTGAGGCCGGTCAACTCGCTTCACCCAAGCCCAAGGCTACTCACCATGATCTTACTAGCGGCCTCTTTGATTTTCTCCACCTTCACATCACTGAAGCCTTTGATCTTCATCAAGTTCCTCCGAGTCGTCGATAGAACAGTCTTCATTAGTGTCGTCACTCGACTTTACTCACGGAAATGGATCCCACACCGGCGCCCCGCAGCTTCAGGATATCGGAAGCATTGATGCCATGGTTCTGGAGCTCGTCAACAGAGATGATCTGGGTATCAAGTTCCTCGACAGTCATTTCAATTCAGTCGTATTCAAAACTTGTCAATGCCAGGAAGGAGGAGGTCAAGAGGGGACTCGCGAGCTTATATACCACTACAACACAGGTCGTGTCGTGATCAGGGTTAGGTGAGTTTCTGAAGGTGTGGTGAGCGAGAGGGTATTCAGGACCGAATCTGTTTACTAACAGGGTATAGGCAGGCCCATTATATAGAGATGCGTGCTTGTGTAGCCAGAACTGCCATACTATACCAAGAGCTGGCCTTCAGATGCACATAAGTCAAAAGCTTGTTTGTGGTTTTTAAACATTCTAATAACGTTTAAACTACCTCCTAGACGCTGCCAATTGCTAGACTATTTCTGGCGCTAGAACGCGCTCGCCGTCCAGATTCGGTTAGAAACAAGAAAGCACATGAGGGATCGAGATTGAGATTGGACGGTAAGATCTGGATATGGAAATGCTTAGCGTCAGTTCGATGTCTTCTCCATGTTCTCACCCTCTAGTCAGCCCATTACTACAGACCAATACCAGTAACACCTGACCTGTCCTTCATCATAGCGCGATTCAAGCGTCCAAACCAGTCAGATCGGGTGTACAATCTCATCACATTTTCACTACAGCAATTGAAAGTTTTCACATGGAAGCCTTATCTCTCGTTGCTTGTCCTTCCGCTCATAACCGCGCGGGATTGATCCGATCTCCAACACTCCTTCCCTCCGCGTCTTCCCACATTACAGTCCTATCGCGATCAACCAACTCATGCGGCAGCGTATTCTCCGTTGTGAGATATCCGCTGTCATATTTCGATTTCCGCTGATGACGTACTGCCGCCGTTATTTGTCTCTCCACTGGGCTTACGTACTGATCCGGTGATGTACGTACCCCACCTTCCGAAAACGTCAGCGAGTGCGTTAACGAGTACGCGGGTTCCTGCTTATGCCCATGATAGAGGCGGGATGAGGTGTGCTAAGATAAGGTTGGCGGGGTTCAATTCGTTAACTGAGATGGCTGCTGATATTATCAAGAAAGCTAGTGGGGGCAGCTTATGCCATACCCCCAACATATGAGGATGCGTAACAGATAAACCAAACAGATACCCAATTAGTGCTTTCCTCGAATAGTCAGGCTGGTCTGGGCTTTGTGTGGAGAAACCCGCTTCAATCACCGTAGACGCACGTCACGACAGGGATTAGAGGCATCATGACAGAATTGGACTTCCGCATGGCCGAATATGGCGCGGAAGCGTCTCGGGATTGTAGCGGCCAAGATATCAGGCTGGCGCTTGCTTTGAGGGCAATAGAGTAACCTTTCTTTTCGTTACAAACTACCAATTGACTTCAGCGTTAACGTCCAACTAACTATTATAGCACACGTCTCCACGTTATTGCCGTCTGCACGTCACGTTGCCAGGCGCATTGATAAGACTCTCCTGCGCCGGGGTGGAGGTCTCGGCGCTGCGATATGTCAATTAAGGTTATGCAAATTCTGATATTCGCTGCAGAACCGGTTTGGGGAATTTTGGGGGCGCACGGCTGCGTTCTGGACTGGATGCACACAGATATGATGGCATGGGTTTGAATTGAGCCAACTGCGTTCGTATTAAAATCGGGCATGTCGGTATTTTCTGAGTGCAGCAGCCATATATCGCGATAATGTCTGTGCGGTTAAATCGGCTAAATCGGATCCGTCTGCCCGGCGAGTTTTGATGGCATGCAACTTCTCATGATGTCTATCCTCCTACTATTTCGACCGCTGTGATAATCCTGGGCATTGCTTTACAGCCAAGATACAATACAAACGGTCTTCAATGTGGATCAATATGGACTTTCTTATGGAACCTAGTTTCAAGAGGTCTCAGCCTTGTACCGACCCACAGCCAAGATATCACCTCACCACCACCTGATTGCAGTTTCAGGCTCTTGCACAGACATTATGCGACGTCTCCTGGCGACTTCAGAAGTAATTCTGATACAGCTTGGCTACTTGGCCGAACTCAAACCCGACCCGAGCTGGGCATGCTATAGGAGCAGCATACCGCCTGTTCAGAATATGTCACATTGAGCTAACAGTTATACGAACAAACGCTCTCGCGGTCATGTGCCCAGAAAATGTGCCTTAAATTGACCATCTCAGGGTCACGTGACTTTCTGCTTTATCGCGCAATGTGACGTTATTAACTCGAGCTACACCATGCCAGTCTCTCTAGCCGACCTACTCAAGATTGAGGTCCCAGAGAGTTTTGCTCGGCGGGCCAAGGATACCGTCGCACAACATGGCAAGTTCCTCATGATTTCAACGACTTGGTGCCCAGATTGCGACTACGCTAAAGGTGTATGGAAAGATCTGGGTGTGAAGCCTCACATTGTCGAGATTTGCGAGCCCAAGGACGAATATCATATATGGCGAAAGGCCTATTACGACCTGTCCGGCGTGAATGGGATCCCAAACATCTGGATTGGAGGCAAGCACGTTGGCAACGAGGAAACCTTAAAAAAGCTGGTTGAGGAGGACCGATTGATGCCTATGTTGAAGGATGCCGGTGTTGTTTAAGTATTACAATCAATTGTATAAACACCCTAATCTACCGAGAATACACCGTCCGGGTACATTTTTAAACAGCACCGAGCGAACATGCTGGTCTTGAGAGTCAAGCCTTATGCAAAGGATTCTATAGGTTACCTCTCTTTTCCTGCTCACGCTCAATGGCCTCGAACAGCGACTTGAAGTTGCCGGCACCGAAACCTTCAAAGTTGTGTCGCTGGATAATCTCAATGAACACTGTGGGTCGGTCCAACAGCGGCTTGGTGAACAGCTGCAACAGGTATCCATTCTCGTCAAAGTCCACCAGAATGTTAAGATCTTGAATCGTATTGAAGTCTTCCTCCAGCTTGAGGCCCGTCTTGTCCAGTCGTTCCCGCAGCGAAACATAATAGACTGGCGGAACCTGGATAAACTCGACACCACGCTGTCGCAAGTGTCTGACCGCAGTGAGGATATCCTGTGTTCGGAGAGCAATGTGCTGGACACCGGGACCATCATAAAAGTCCACAAACTCCTCAATCTGACTCTTCTTCTTGCCCTGGGCAGGCTCATTGATGGGCATCTTGATACGCTCGTCCGGAGAGGCCATGACAATACTCTTGAGAGCAGAGTACTCGGTGTGGATGTCCTTGTCGTCGACAGACCAGAACCTGTGGAAGCCCAGAGTCTTTTCGTAGAATCCACAGGCGTCCTCCATCTCGTCCCAACCCTGGTTTCCAACGCAGTGATCAATGGCCTCGAGAGTGATTGGCGCAAGCAGCTTGTTTATAGGGTCCAGCTCGTGAAGGCTCTTATACCCAGGTAGATACAGTCCCTTGTAGTTGTTCTTTTGAATGAGCGTGTGAGTGGTCTCGCCATACGTGTTGATTCGGGCGGTAGTGATTGAACCATTCTCATCAGTCTGAGTTTCCGGCGCTTGGATGGCCTTGGCGCCGTTGGCCACAGCAAAGTTGTAGACAGACTCGACATTGTCGACCTCAAATGCCACGTCCTTGACAGCATCTCCGTGCTTGGCGATGTGGTCGTGAATCTCTTTAATGTGAGCTTGTTCCTTAGCGCTGAGGTCGTCTCCGTCATGAGTTGGCGGTCTGAGGGCAGACACGAGCTCGAAAACAACCTGACCATTGCTAACCACGTGACTGCAAACGCTTCGACAGCCAGTTTCTAGACCTTTGTATGCCAGGTGCTCAAAGCCCATGCGTGTAATGTAGAAGGACGCGGCCTGTTTGGCGTTACCGACATACCAGGTAACGTGGTTGTAGCCGCCGAACTTTGCAGTCATCTTGGGGTGAAAACGTAGCAAGAATGCAAAGCTAAGATGTGATGAGGAAAATGATGAGATGAAATGAAGCAATTTGTAGTGTTGAACGGTCTCACATTTATACCCCAGGATTTCGGTTAAGCGCGGGTGAGGCGGCAAAAGCAATTCTCGCTGTGATGGCCCAAGTGACAAATCACACAACCAATATTATAATCTGTCGGAGTGCACGCAGGGTTGTCGGCTGTGGCACGGCGCAGAAAATCCACCTATTGCCGAGCAGTTTTGAGCGGTTTCCGGTATTTACGGGCCGTAAAGACCTGCTCGCTACCCGTTCTGCAGTTTAGGGGTCGTACAAGGAACCGCAATACTAGGGTCTAGTTGTACGCGTTGAAAGAACGGATTACGTAATGTGGTTATTGTATTGATGTATTACTCCCAATAGGCCGTTACAGGTTAAATGAATTCATTAGCGCAGTCTACCACGTGGTTATTTCTCATTGCGTTGATCTGATTACAGATCGATGGAGGTTGTCTTCGGAGTTTGCGCCACATAATGCACACAGTGGCCCATGGCGTCGCCGAATTGTTGGTTAGGGATAGCCCTAGATGCGGTCTACTGAATTTCCGAGCAGTTCACTAGCTCATGTTCATGCTGTTCACCTCATCAATCAAACTTTGTTTAACAATGTTGCCGCACAACTTTGCATAGGGATTCACCTTACTAGCCATAGCCGCAGCCAGCTGGTTTCCATACAGCCCCGCGTTATACAGCGCCTGACTGGCTTTCTCCTCCAAATCCCAGTTTCCACCCTCTTTGGGCAACAGCATCATGTATAGTGCTCCGAGCTGGGAGTAGGCTTGGCATAGGACGGTGCCCTGCATTTTAGAGACTTTGATTGGTTTCGCCTGTGGCTCGGCCAGGGAAATGGCTGTTTTCAGGTCGTCTAGGACTTTTGATGTATCGGCACCCTGAATTCTCAGCAACTGGGCCCGGTTGTTGTAGGCAGATGCGTATTGCGGTTCCTGGGCGATGATTTCGTTTAGAATCTCCAATGCCTTCTGGTATTCCTTCTGCTCGGCAAGTTTCACGGCCTCTTTCTCGCGAACAACTAACTTCTCCACTGTCTCGAGGCTAACATATCGGTCTGGAGAAAGGTCAAAGTCCACGGTCACGGCCGGAGGCGCCGGAGCGTTCATAAACAGGGCACCAAGCACCTTCTCGTCGCGTGGTGATAGCTTTGTAGCGCAGCTCATAATGTATCGGTAGCAAATGTTACAAAGATTAGCGCTACGAATGTATTTATCTATTTATCTGAGACACGGTTCCACCCTAACCCTACCCCGTCCTTTACCGGCATTCTGCGATGCGTCTTCCTATCGTGGATCATCGCACCGGCGCGTGACTGCACCTGTCACGTGTAGGGGCGACGATAGAAGATTTGCTGAGAAGGAGAGGAATAGGAGTGGCGGAGGATAGTTGGATGGAAGTGTGGGGTAATGTTTATTTGACAACAAGGGGTAATAGTTTCGTTGTAATGTATGCAAGCCTGGTGCATGTTATATTCGGTGCGAATGAAGTTGTGTGAGAACAGAGTGAAATGGGGTTCTTTGTTCAGAGTATGAGGTTTGATTTCAGCAGGGGATAACACTAAGAGCTATTTCAAATGCTTAAATAATCAACTTTGTCGCAAATCAGCCGTTGTGAGCTCGAACAGGCCGTGTTTTTTGTGCGAGAACCCTTACATCACGGCCTGGGCGATGTATACCTGCACCCGAGTAAGCTGCCGGCATCAAGCAGTAACTTAATCCGAGCTGAACCTGGCCTGATAATCTGTCTTTCAGAAATGACGGGCTGCTTTGAGATATATAGCAATATGATTGGAAACCGGGTACTCAATGTCGCAACTTGATGCGCAGTCAGCTGCTAATTCATTAGTATTTATCTCAATTTGTTCAGTCTCGATGCACAGAAATGTCGCCGGATGCAAGTGCGCGGTAAGGTACGCGGATGTCATAATCTACATCTCTCGTCTGACAATTAGAAGACGGGTGCTGACTTCGATCTGATCAACCTCCCCGAATCAACACGGATAAACGGATAAATGCCGGATAATATCTGCGGATAAACTTTTCATTTGCCGATGGCCAAGCTACCTTGATATTGCGCGTCCATATCTATCATTGGCCTGGATCAAGGTCATTGTAAACCAAGCGAGTGCACGCACTGCCTCGTCACTATCCTTTGACTCGGGTTTGAAACGCTCTGACATGTGTTGAGCCCGCGCCTACTTGGCACCGGAAACCTCGCCGTGATTGTGGCGTGGAATTGTCGCTTCACCGGTGGCTCATTAATTTAAGCTTCCGGGGTTTAGAGCGCCAATATCATGCTGGAACCGGTAGACTATGCGAGGCGTAGACTGTGGCTATCCCGAGTCGACTTATTGCCTCAAAGAACACTACTGACTTCATGCAGTGGCCTTGCGAATAGTCTAGCAGTGCGTCGGCGAAACACCGGGAGACACCCGCGTGGCGCTAGTAACACACTACAAACAAAGCCCAGCTAGCACTACAACCTCAGCCAATAGGCCTGCCCGGTTTAGTCACGTCTACGTGTACTAGCGTATGACTTGATGACTAGCTTATGACTGACTAGCTTATGACTTGATGTCATGACAGCTTATGACTAGCTGCACTTCGCCCCAAGCACCTGCTCCACTCCAGCCACATGCATACAAACCTGCGTGTGGCTAAGTATGCAGCAGAGCAGTTCCATCGCCTTCTATGCCTGTTCCATGGTCTACTCATAAGCATTTCTCACGTAGACCATTCGCTGAACGGTTCCTGAAGATGACCTCATTGTTTCATCGGCGTTTATAATTCGCGCTTAAGTCCTCACGGTTCGCTCTAGTGATTCCTTCTAGTGTAAAGACAGTTTCCACTGACACAAGGTGTTGTCTATCCGTCTAACACACTTCCTGGCATTACGCGCGACCGCACTGGTCCTTATCCAGCTTACTACAGTCGTTGACCGCTCGCCTACACGTGATCCACTGACTCACCGCCTAAAACGTCGAGGCTCATGCGCGACGGAGAATTCCCATTTAGGCTCCTGTCACCAACGACGTTCCAGTCCCGCGGTAACTTCATAACACCCTCTGACGCCAAGAGTTCAACTCCACACACTCGTCCAGCCCGCCTGAGGCACTAAACTGAAACCTCGCCGCGCTAAACTCGCCGCTCCCACCGCGCTGAACGGTGCTGTCGCAATTGCATGTGCCCACACAATACTGTCAAGATAAGAGATCCAAAAAGCAACGCGGTGAGGCTGAGACAAAAGCAATGAAGCGAAAAATATAAAACCGCTTTTGAGTCACCGATGCACCAGGCACAGAGAGACAGGCAGCCAAGGCATCTGAGGAATAGCAACATGGCCACTGTCCAGTTGCACGTGAGTTTGCACAATGTACTCGTCGGGGGATGGCGAGCGGGGCGGACCTGCGCGATGACCTGAAAGGTACTATAAACGGAATCTGCGGGGTTTTTTGATCTCTTACAAAAGAGGGTCGATTAGCGTCGGCTGTTTATAATCCTCTTACTCGTTGGATTGTTTACTGCGATTTGCTTCTATCGGTCGGTAGTCAACGCAGCTCCAATGACTCGCACCAACAGCTCGCTTCGCAAGCTGTTTGCTGCTCACGCTAACAAGAATACACCCCTTAGTCTACTTTCCATCTCCCCGGATCAAATTTCCCTCTTCACCCATGGAATTCTCAGTCTCGTGTTAGGAACGTGGAAGTCCGACTTTGCCCGGACGGCCAACGGGAAGGCCCAGAGCGACAACAGCAATGCGGGGCATCACATCGACATTGAAGACGAGGTGGAGGTTCTCGAGGAGTTTATTAGCATAACAATCACACCAGTCGAGTGCACTATTGTTTTACCGTCTGTTCTGGTGGAGCTGCTTTTCGGGCAGGCCCTGAAGATCACTGATCAGCATCTGCTGCTCCAGGAGCGCTATCTGGCGATCCAGGTAAACACAGATGGACTGGATGAAGAAAGACGGGTGCTGGACCTGTCGGCGCCTATTGCCCGAGCCGGCATTCCCATTTTCTTTGTCACTACAAACTTCTCAGACTACATCTTGGTTCCGCAGGAGTCACGGGACCAGGTGACCAGGGCACTAGAGCGACGCGGGTTTGCCTATTCCAAGGCTACCCAGAGCTACGTCTGGCACCGCCACTCCGGTGCGTATCCTCACGCCGAGGTGGTCAAGACGTTTGATCTTTTTGAGAAAGCCGGCGTGCAGCCGACAGTAGGCTCGAAGGTATTTCTCACAGGTGCCCGGACCAAGTATCACGACCGGTTAGGTTCCGACAGCGTGCTGCTGAGCGTGGTCCGGATTCTGAATGCGCAGCCAGCGTTCTTCAACGTCTCGATAACCGGGCCGGAAATGTCCTTTGTGATGGATTCCGGCGCCAAAGAGCTATTTGCAGACGATACACTTGGCGCCTGCGAAGCGCTGGTGCCCATTGTGTACGATTTTGCCCAGCTGCCGGTCGACGCCACGGGTATTGTCTCGTCTGTGGCGGGCCGACTGCGAAACAAGGGTATCGACATTGCATACGTTTCCACGGCGAAGGCAGGTATAGTGCTGGTGAGCGAGGACAATGTGGACGCCGCCGTGGCTGCACTGAAGGTTGTCAGCAGGCCTGTCAGCTTCAACCAGGAGGAAAAGAACACGGCAAACCTGGAGAGAGTTCACATTGGCTGAGCATTGACAAAATGAATGAAAATGAGTGCATGAAATGAAAGTTTAAAGTTGTTATTTTGGGATTGGATTCAAAATGTAAATAGTGAGTATTTAAGTCCGTCGTGACATATAATCAGCATAGTATGATACTTGGGCTCTCGCCGTTACTGGACGATTACTTCCCCGGTGCCGGTATGGATCCTGGGATTGCACCCGTTGCTGGAATGGTTATCAAGTTGGAGCTTGTCGCATCCCACGAAGCCTGAGCCAGCGAAACCTCGTTCTGGTCCAGATCAATCACCACGTAAGCACTCCTCAGGAACGGAACACCGAGGAGGTTGAGTCCGCCAACGTTCGAACTGGGCTCGATGGGCAAGACGTACTTTGCGTCTGGAAAGTACGATGTCAGCTGCTGGTCGACGGTCTTGTTCCAGGCGAGCTCGGTGGGGGGGATCGAGATTTCAACGCCGGAAAATGAAAACGTGATGCTTTTGGTTGGAATATCGTCTAAGACGTAGAAGCCGTACTGGTCAGCCCTCGCACCGAGCTCCTGAGCAATTCCCGCGACGACATCATCAGGGAGACACAGGTCAGGAGAGCCAGAATCCAGAACGCCGTGAAACTCAATTCCATTCCAAGTCGTATCGATGGAAATCCGATTGTCTGCGGTGATGATTGGGACAGTATACAGCTGTCCGGTGTACTTAGCGCTATCCACGCCGCCAAAGAGAAGTTCTCCAGACTGTGCGTTGAGGTCATCAAGATAGAGCGAGTAAGCGTTTCTGTTAACAAGTCCCTGGGCTTTGAGAGTCGCAGGGATATTCGAGTATTCAGAGCCCGATTCCTGGCCCTCCCAGCTCACGCCGAAAAGGCCGACGGGGAAACCTGTCTGCGTGCTATTGACGTATGCAAACTGCTGGCTGATGGTGGCGCTGCCCAGTGTGATTTGGTCAGTAACCTCCGGGCCGGAAAAGCTCGATTCTGGGTAGTTGATCGTGAAGGTTTGTCCGAGCTGTTTGAGGGTGGAGGACTGGCCGGGGACAAATGAATTGTTGGCGCCGTCGGTAGATGAAAAAACCCACAAATCTGCACTGCCGGTGTCTACGATGGAATAGACTGTCTGTGGCGGTGTGCCGATTTCTAGCGCGGCGTAGTAGTAGCCCTGCGAGAGTTCGTTGATGAGAGGCACGCTGACGACGCCAGAAAGGGCAATTGGGCTGGCAGCGGCCCCAAGAGCCCAAAGCGAGTATCTGTATTTCATCGCGATTACAGATACCAGAGATTCACCGCTTTTATACCTGCTTATGGTCACTGGGTAGTGCCGCACGCTGTATCATGGGCAGGAACATGCATGCATGATAACGGTTGCCGGGCGGGAACCTTAATCGAGTCTGAAGGCTCACTTAGATGGAACCCTCGTTATTGGTAAATGGTAACTTCGTGTGTTCTGTGTTGTGTTCGGGCGCAGATGGGACTTGCATGGCACCTCTCTGATCTCAAACAGGTTGACAAGCTCATGCTATCTGCACGGCATTGCGGGATTCCATGAGCCAGCGTGCGCGGGGCCCCGAAGATGACGTGAGTTGTGACATTGAAGGGAGCTATGCGACAAGAACCGGGTTCCGAACCACGGCTGATCGAGGTTGATTTCAAAGTTCATGCATGACGTATAAGCACAGAGCATGAGAAGGCTACAAGATTGAAACGATTGACGTACACCGCAATGTTATATAGATGACGGACAATACACGATAGCCAACCCAGACACGGCACTTCGGGCTGCTCTATGACGCAAGGGAATGTACGTTGGCTGAGACTTTGTCAACTTCCCGAAACTGTGTTTTGCAGATTGAGCGAGGCTGATAAAAGACTTATCAGTGCCATTAAACTGAAAGGACTGATGGCCTCTCGAAAATCAGTGGCACTCGGGGTACATGGTGTGTAAGATGAAGGCACCCGAACTGCGCTTTGCTCAGAAGCCCAAACTGGTGGGCGACAACGCAATCTCCACCACCCACCTCGCCTGAAGGCTCGGATGTTTTGGCAGTTGGAACAAGCACAAAAGAGATGTGACGATGCCAATATAAAAAGCTGCCGCAAGTACCTCTTGAGCCATTACTCCAAGCATTCACTGCCTGTGCTGCTGGATAAGCTAGCCACCGATTCTGCGAACCAAGCCAAACGAAGACGACGATTGCACACGCTGTACGTGATTCATGATGTTTTGTACCATGCCAAGGATTGGTTCTCGCCTGAAGCAGAGAGATCGTTGAAAAAACTCGTCCTGTTAGCGTACGAGTGCCCTTCGAACAAGGATCGAGTTCGGGAACTGATTCGAATCTGGCGGGAATGGAAGTTCTTTACAGACGCCCTCCTTAAGGAGCTGGAGGTGCTTACCAACATTTCGCCTAGAAAACAGAGCTTTGTTCCTTCTGCCTTCCTGTTTGGCCGACCAGGCGAGCCTTACTTTCGTCAACCGGTGTCGCTCATGCTGAATGCGCCTTCGCTACAGACCCGGCCCATTCCCGAACAAGAGATTCAGCCAGTTTCTGTCTACATCACCGAGGAAATCGTTAATGCGGTAGACGAGATGTGTGAAATGGTGGATGACCCAGATTTCTGGAAAGACGCAAACTACACTTACGAGGGCTGGACGTATTCGTTTTTGAATGACCGGTTGAAGGACGAACAGCAGTTTGAAGAGCCACCGGATGAGGGACTCTTTGTGGGCACGGGGAAGAAGTACAGTGCAGTTAGGCCTCCAGATCAGTATTAACGCGACCCCGCCCATGCTCACCTCAGCACACAGATTTCTTGGTTATGATTTCTAGCTGGCTAAAGAGTTTCCGTATCAGTGGACTGACTCTCATGCAATTATATACAGAAACCGGCCTGACACATCGCCTATACACGTTAGTTGACTGCTACTCGCTCGCCGCACTATTCGTAGCTCGAGAACGAGAAGAAACCTCCCCGTCCTGAATGCCTGGAAAAGTAATCAAAGTCGATGCTCACTGCCGTGCCCAGCATCACCGCCCTCTGATCCAGCGTCAATGGCTGCCCTGACAAGTCGACATCGGGATACAAGTGCTCCACGCCAGCAAAGGCCGTGGGGTCCATCCGCAACACGTACACACCAGTATCTGTGAACAGCTCTCGTCCTATGCCCACCCAATTTCTATCAACCGTTCCAATCAATTGTCCCTCAGCGTTCCTAACTGGAAATGCAAACGACAGAAACGGAGCGTCCACCCGTCCGTACTGATCGAAACCTTCTCCATCTGGCATCTGGAACAGATTGTACCGTCGTCGCCATGGGTGCCATTCCTGAATTGTCTCGCCAATCACCGTCGGGTTGCCTTTTTCATCGTTTACCGGCAGTAAAGCCTTGATGTGCGAATTGATAAAGGAAAACGGCCGCTTGATGCTCAAAACATGCTGACCATTGCGGTCCAGCACTCGCACACTAAACGGTCTATGCAGCCTGTACAACTGCCTGAGTATAACCTTTGTAAAGCCAAAATCTTCTTCCTCCATGTATCCTAGTAAATTTCCATTGGCGTCGCTAAGCGTGTACCTGTTTGCTTGCTCAAAGCCCATAAACACATTCATCATCTCAATTTTCCGCTCAATAACAAGCGTTGGGTGCGAGAGAATCTCCACAGCAGCATCGTACGGTTGAATCACTCCGCCAGGGTTACTGACTGTGAACTCAGGGTCCATCTGTTCCGGAAACTCGCCATAGCTGGTTTCGGTGCCCCGGCGTGTCGTCGGCCTAGGTCTGTATCGTTTCGGACCTGGGATCCTCATCCCGCTGAGAGATGAATAGCATATCCGCGATTGAAAGCGTAGAGGTCTTACTATCTGTCTGAAGACAATTGGTCGTAGCATTTGCCTCCCATTGAGAGGCGCATCACATATATGTATGGAGCGACCCTAGCCCTGCACGTGACTTCTAGAAGGCGATGGAATTATTGTGCCAGAACAGTTTATGACTAGAGAACGCCGTCAGATATTCTTTGAGTAACAGTGGACGATGAGAGAAATCCCTTCATCGTGGCGTTATATGAGCAAATATCTCGTTAGATATCGGGATTGCGCTATGTTACATATGAAGGCTGACGTGTTGCAGGCATCTAGATCTATTGTAACTGGCGCGTGGTAGAGCTTTAACGGCAATGGATCTATTAATTCGCCCCAGGTAGTGCTGTTTGTCCACTTCGCGGACCTCGCGAACGACGTGCGGCTTCGACCTCACTTTGCGCGCCAATTTTTCACTCACATACAGTGAATCATGTTCAACAGACGACTAACGAGCCTCGCCAGGACAGGCCTGAGAGCCCAGTCTCGGTCCATTCACACGGTTCCGCGGCTCCCCAACAGCGTTGTTTTCGAGAAAGAAGGCATTAAAGGCTTGTACAGCCCTGAGGGCTACAAACAAGCGTGGACCGAGAATCAGCAGTTTCTATTAGAGCGATTAACCCAACTAACAGTGGAGACCGAGAATGAGACCAGAAGTCCATTCCAGATTCTACAAAACACTGCGCTAAAGTCTGACCAGGCTCACGTGTTCAACTATGCCTCGCAGGCTTACAACAACCACTTCTTCTTTGCATCTCTCGCCCCAGAAAGCAACACTCAGCCCAGCGCAAAGCTGCTGGCCAAAATCGAGGAGAACTTCGGCAGCCTCGAAAAATTCCGAGAGCTGTTCTTGTACACTGCCGACACGCTCCGAGGCAATGGTTGGGTGTTTTTACTGGAGGAACTCGACAAGAATCTGTACATTGCCAAGTTTATGAACGCAGGCACTCCATTTAACAGTGCTCGATCTCAGGAGTTTGACCTGAACGGACCTGTTTCCGAGGAGGACCAACGAGAATTGGAGCGAGTGGACGCCAATGCCCGAACTAAGCAGAAGAACTATACTGTGCCTCTGCTAGCGGTGAACGTATGGGAGAACGCATATCTCAAGGACTATTCCGTTGGAAAAAAGGCCGATTACTTGGTCAACTGGTGGAAGAGCGTCAACTGGGACGTGGTCAACTCAAGGTACTACCCATCTAGGTAAACAACCTTTCCGATGCGTCAGCTTCCTGCCTCCCTGTCATCAACTCCGCCAACTGAGGATCCCTGGCCCAGTCGAGCCCGGTAGCCAGAATCAAGGCAATTATGAGCTCGCTAAGGACGTTAGCCTTGGTGGTGCTTGTTTTTAGATCCTCAATGTACTGTAAATACTGATTCTTTTGTTGCGACGAAAACTTGCTCTCTTGGCTCTCTCTAAGTTCGGATGCGAGCTGACGTAGCTGAGCAGTTAGAGCCGCGTTTTTCTCGTGGTTTTTGACATTTTCCGAGATTTTCTCGACGTAGGAGATGTTGTACTCGTCAAGGCTTTTGCGAAGGGTAATGATCTTTTCCTCTAGAAGAATTCTTTCTCTAAGGAAAGTCTCAATAGGGCTTGTTAGTGTGTGCTTTGAAGCCGTATCCCACACGTGCCCTAGAACTCCACCTACTCACCCGTATTGGACCAGGTCACCATGAATTGCCTTCTGGGCAGATATCGTAGTTAGTACCCTGTGTTAGTCAGTCTTAGTGCATGGCAACTCACTGCCGGAGCACGACGCCCTCTAAGCCCGTCACTTGGTCCGCCACCTTAGCATAGCGTTCTTCGACACCGACCAATACAGAGCTGCCCGTCTTTATCCGCGGAATGCCAAACTTGTGCTTGCTTAGTGACCTTATCGTCTCTTTCGACACGTCCGATAAGCTCTGCAGGTCCATGGTGCCAGCGCGTTCGCGACGTGACCATCACACACAGACAAAATGGCGGAGTTCAAGTATCCAGACATTTACGAGTTTCCGCCGTTCTTCACCGAGCAAATTAATGAGCAGACATTACATTCACAATTAAACTTATGGGACTCACTCATTCTGGATTACTGCCGGCACCACCGGATCTGGGCCATCCAAGAGGATTTGCCGCTGTTCAACAACCAGAAAATCAAGCGACAGTTGAGTGGAGACGCCGTAAAGAACATTTTCAAGTTCATGGTGGAGCTCGGACATGCGGAGTATGACGGTGTGCGGCTACTGGTCTACTACAGAAAGCCGGCCGACTGGGCCAACGCCATTAGCGAGTGGATTGACCAGAGCGGGCAGAACAACACTGTACTGACGCTGTATGAGCTATCGCGAGGAGATTTAGTCACGAGGCAGGAGTTTTATGAGATTGACGAGACTATACTGCGAAAGGCAATTGATGTGCTAGTGCAGAAGAATAAGGCAATCCTGATGAAGGATCCAGAGGGGAAGATTGCCGGTGTCAAGATGTTGTAGGCACGAAGCCTAGCCTGCGATTGAGTTAGGATACACGGACAGGATGACTCGGTTTTAGAGGTTTACACTTTGAATTACGCCACACCTTGCTCTCAGCAGATACGGACCGCACACCGTGCTCCACAGACCGACCTCACAGACCGGTCTAGTGGAATAGATTTGAAGCATCAGAAACGGCCAAAACACAGCACTCGCACCCGCTGGCAACAACATCCTGGCCTCAACCTGCGGTGTGAAGCTCGCTGCACGAACGACTACGCTGGTGAAGCGTTGAGCAGGGCTTGCTCTTCTGCGCAAGATCAGAGGATGCCTCACTTTAGAGATCGCACAACCAGGATACCACAACCCAGCTAGTGGCCAGACCACAGAGTAACCCGCTGTTCCCTGTAAATCTCCCGAGAACGAATGTGCGGCTAAGACACGCGGCTGGCGTGCGGGGCACGTGCCGAATCCGGTCAGATGATGAATCGGCGATGTTTTAACCGGAGCGAGGAGTGTTGAGGCATGAATCGCCGGCCAGGCGTATAGCAATCGATACACCAACAGGGTAAATGAGCTAGGCTAAGCTAGCACAGGCTTACAGATGAAGCGTTTCAGTTTTATCCACTAAGGTAGCCTCGGGTAGATCACCACCGTTGCTTAATGATCGTCTGTTCGCGCTTTTACGCAAGGTTTTGGCGTTGTTACGGCTAGCCCAGCTCTGATCTGGGGTAGCTGCAGCGCCAATCGGCCTAACTGCATCTGACTAGTTCATAGACCTCATCAATTGACCTTCTGAAATACGAGTTTATCAACTAACATGTAAAGTATACTACTGGTAAAACAATGTTAAGCTTAAGTGAAGCTCTATAAATAGCCAGCAACCCAACCTTAGCTGCCCGGTAGACCCCTCTACCCCTCCGCGCTCTCCGCATTTCTCACAGTTGCTACACCCCACGCCCCTTAATACAATAAGCCCCACTTCTCCACACTAACTCAAATCGGAGCTGAGCCGGCTGCCGAAGCCGGGGTACCGGGGCATTGCGTTAGTTGCGCTGCATCGGCGTGCTGCTGGCACGGGACGGGTAGCCGTAGTCCGTAGATAACAAGAGATTGCGTGCACGGAGAGACTAGGGATACGATAACTATACGGAGTGCTTTCCTGTATACGGTTGCAGTAATGTAGAGCGGTAGAGCTACAGCCACGCCATAACCAACGTTAATCACGGCTAGAGCTACCGTATGGTAATAGTGCGCGCACCGCTTTGAGCTGGCCCAATCACGCCATCTTTTTTACCCCAGGTTTCCATGGCGACGGATCGCCATATGTAGTATTATATTTTTTCCTTATCTCATCATTCTACAGAGCTGAGTCTGAACACCCATCGACGACTACAGCTTTGTTGCGTGCTCTAACCTCGCTCATTAGCCAGCGGTAGTACCCGGACCGGTTTGTCCCGACACCGGATTAGTCAGAGCGCATTTAATTTTTCTCCTCAACACTCCACATCGACCAGCATCACCTGGCCATCGGTGATAGACAGGCCAAATATTGTTGTCTATTGTCTGCGCACGCCACTTTTGAGCTTTTATTGGATTAGATAGCACCGAATCAGCGCCCTTCGACTGCTGCACGAGCCCACAGACCGCAGCAGACTGGCGATAGCGAGCGATAGTGCACTGAGCGATATAGCCACGCCAACTGAGAGGACAACACAAAGCGCCCAATACTAGGAGACAACCTAGCAGCAAGGAACCGCAGAACACAGCCTACTCCGTAGGATGGCTCCAGCAAAACCAGTATTATCGCTGGGGCTGGACCCGAAGCCCCCAGCGCCGTCAGCGCCAAACGAAGCGAAGCGCAACACTAATCTCGACGAGATATCCAACGCTGTGCAATGCGACGAAACGCAGTTTGCTGACTCGAGCTTCGCGCTCAAGAGAACGCGGTCTATGGGCATGTTGGACGATTTCAGGCCTGTAGAGCTGGGCAAGGTTGAGCAGCCCGAAGTGGAGCTGGGCAAGATAGAAAGGGTCGACCTCGTGGGAAAGCTTGAGGATTATCCTCATCTGCGCTACGAGGGCCCACCCAGCTCAGCACCGGTAGTGCCAACAGATGCACAGGATTACGTGTCTGCGGGTTACGACGGCTATGCGCGAGACGACATGGATCTCCCTGAAATAGACCACATTACGCCGAGCGACGACACGGCGGTCACGCATGAGCCTTCAACGCAGGTCGATTACCTCTCGCATGACTGGAAGGAGAGCGACGTGTCAGCCTCTTGGCGGTATATTGTTTTGCGGAGAAAAGACGTCGCCAACAGCGCTCGACTGGAAAATGCATCGTGGAGAACGTGGGCCAAAACCAAGTACAAGCTGAAAACGATAGCACCGGAGAAGGTCAACTGGCTGAAAGACTACGACGTGACCTGGCTTTATGGGCCAATATATAGCAAAACTGGTCAGCCAGCGTCGAAAGAAGAGCCACAACAAGACCCCCTCACGAAACCCATCCTCAAAAAGAAGAAACCCAGCGAAATGATTCTGTCTCGACCACCCCTAGCACAGCAGTCATCTACTGGCAGCAACGAGGCGGAGCCGCTGAACTCAGATGAAGAGGAGTTTATGTACGTCCGTCACCACAGGTACCGTCATACGCCGCGGCGACGGATGAGCGACGAGAAGATATATGAGAAGTACGACCGGTTTCAGCCCTCTGTGGACCGCAAACCAAGCCCCAATGCGAAGAGCCCGGTAGTGGAAGCAGACGCCCTATCGGAAAGCTCCAACTCGTCGCTCTCCCTCAACATTGGGCCGCAGGCCCGACCTAAGCATATTCATTTCAACGACCGAGTCGAACAGTGCCGAGCGCTACCAGATTATTCTGACAACGAGCAGCAGGGCGACGACGGCTCCGACTCTGACAGCGACTCAGACGAGGAGGAGGGCGGTTTGTTTTTGATGATCCGATCGTCATCGTCTTCCTCTCTTCACAAGCAGAATAAACTCACCGGTCTGAGCTCGCCAGTCAGCGATGTCAGGACCATCGAGTACCTGCCCGCAACAACGCTGAAGTACGGTCATGATGAGATGGAGGCCAAAAGACAGGAGCACGCCAACTCAGTAGCTTACGCCATGAGCCACAACACTGCCAACCACCGTCATGGATACTCGCGATACGACTATTCTTCAGTCTACCAGTCACCCGCTTCTTCGCCACACGACTCGCCTAGACAGGTCTCGTATGAAGACGTGAATGAACGACTGGTGGACGTGCCGAAAGACATTCGCATGCAGGTACCGACTACGGGGACCATCACAGACCACGCTGTTGGAGTGATCGATAGCCCTAGGAGTTCTCATTTCCTCACCAGAGATGAGACTCCTACGTCAGAATTCGTCGAGCACGTGGAAGACTCCTCTCCTGCCCAGGAAAGGGGGTACCAAGAGAAAGCCGAAGAAAAGGCCGAAAAAAATCAGTCCGGAAAATTCAACTCCGCCGTGAGCCTTGCCAAGAGCCTCTGGTCCGGCGGCTGGAAGAAGGACTAGCTATTTATTAATGTATAGTCGCGGCCCCCGGCCACAGATAGTATTTATTATATATTCTCATTTTCATCATTTTCATTTAGAGTCCTCGCGCCCTGCCGGCGACAAACGACCGGCCCAGGTAAGAGCATCCAGAGACCATCAACACTACACTGCTAAAGAATAGATAGGAACACTCAAAATTGCCAGTAAATTGCAACTCACAAAACGTCAGTTGAAATCGCTCTCACTGTGATGATGTCACGGTGGTGCGCTGGGACATCGCGACGTGTACGGTAATATTGCGTGTGGTAATACTGCATGTGGAAGTGCAATGAGTGAACCCAGATCCAGCATCAGTTTATACCCCGACCGGAGTCAGACGAAGTCGCCTGTGTTGAATCATGGACCTAGCACTCCCCAGCTGGGTAATGCTGCGTTCCCCACGATACGCCGGCGATCCAGCAGTATCTTCAGTGGAGCCAGCAGTGCCGTTGGATACAATTCACCCTTTGTATACGGTGAGCGTGGCGAGCGAAGGGTCTCCTCGTCTTATGCGCCCTCTTTGTCTATGCCTGTGGATATTGGGCGGATGGCGACTCAGTATACAGTGTCTGACACCTCAATAGCAGACCTGGTTGGGAAGCTAGAGCCATTCAAGGCCCCCAACTCAAAAGATATACCGACAATTAACCTGACGCCGATCAAGAAAGTCAAGAGAGCAGAGTTCACCAAGTTTCTGGACATTGCGACTGAGTATGATACATTTGAAGGGCGGGTGGAAGAAGACGACGCTTCGATTATGGGTTTAGAGGGTACACCTCTTGATTCCGTACCAGAGGTTTTTTTCGACTCAAACTTCCAGCTTGACAACCCGCGGATCTTTGACTTGGTGAGCGAGCGGTCCGACATTATACGGCAGGACTCGGACAAGGTCCTGTCCAACAACGCAATTCTACAGGAGAAGCTTTCGTGGTACATTGATACAGTCGAGGTGCATCTAATCAATCAGATTTCAAACGCCTCCACGTCATTTTTCTCGGCGCTGGACGATTTGAAGAGCATCAACGGAGCCGCCGAGGCGTGCATTGCCAGGATTCAACGGCTGCAGAACGACTTGGAGGTGGTGGAGTCAATTCAAGTCAAGTATGGAATGGAGAGACTGAAGCTTAAGCAGCGACGACACAATGTGGCTGTTCTAGCGCAGTCTCTTAAGCAGATTGCCCTAGTTCTCCAGAAATCAGACGAGGCCGAAGCATTCCTCCTCGGCGGCAAGGTGCCACAGGTCGACAAGTGCCTGGACTGCATTGACGCCACGGAACTGCTGATTAAGGGCGAGAAGAATGACACAGTAGAGGAGTGGACGAAGGGCTGGACGTATCCTGCCATTGACCTACGTGAGGTGAGAGGACTGAACGATTTGAGAGAGAACTTGTGTGTCCTTAGAAACAAGGCGGGAGAGAGCTACAATGTGATGTTTACAAAGCTGATGATGGACGACTTGCAGCGACACGTGCAAAGCGTTCCAAGAGTGGATACTCTGCGACGATTAGGAAAGGTTTTGAACCGCAAAGGGGTCAAGCCTGCGCATCAGCCGTTCAACACAACATATCAGGATATTGACCCAGAGCTGCGCTCCTCGCTACAGAGCGCGGTCACAGGATTGGTTCGGTCCAACAATGTGACTTCAGCATTTGAGGTGTATAAATCGCTCGTGGTCAAAGAAGCCAAGAACGTGGTTCGAATGAATCTTCCTTCCAAGAGCGATACAACTTCTGTCAGCTCCAGCATGACTAGGGGTAACACAGAGAAAAGCATGACTCTGGCCGTGGCACTGAGGGAAATGACTTCTCAGGACGCAGAGACCATGGTGGGCGATATTTACACGGCGCTATCCGAACTCTTCAGAAGGCTGGCAACGCAGCAGAAGCTACTGCTAGACATTACCTCACAGGCGGAGTCCTCGAATCCTGCTTTGTTGGTACCGCCGGTAAGCATCCCTGATGTGGTTGGAACTACCCAAGCTCGAATCGTCAAAGTGCTGAATGTGCGACGAGACCAGACGAGCCGGCTCCCTTTGCAGGAGTTTGTGAACTTTTACTCGCTCAACGGAATGTTTTTGAGTGAGTGTGAAGCCGTCTGCGGCGAGACAGGAACGGCCCTGAGAAACACCCTCACAGGCCAGATCAAGCAGTTCTTGATGAATTCGCATAGAGAAAACGAGGCCGAAATGATAAGGCTCATGGACAAAGATTTGTGGAGAGAGGAGGAAATCAGCAAGGAGTTCCAGAATGTAGTTGATACCATTGTGGGTTCTGCTGAGAAGGATCCTGAGGAGTGGGTGAACTGTCTCAAGGCAGTAATTGAAGAGCAACAGGTAGAAACGGCCGAATCCAACAAGAACCGCCCCAAGAACGTCTTTGTGGGCAACACGTCATTCATTATTGCAAACGCCGCCACGCAAATCACCATGTTCAGTGAGCGATATCTCAAGCTCATTGTCATCCTTCCGCATCTTTCGAGCGACATTGTCGCTAACCTACAGGACCTGATCAAGAAGTTCAACTCGAAAGCAACACAACTAATTCTAGGGGCCGGCGCCACGCGTTCGGCGGGGCTCAAACATATTACAGCAAAGCATCTGGCACTGTCTTCAGAATCACTGAATATGGTCGCCACGCTAGTGCCATTCATGAAGGCCTGTTCGCAGCGGCATCTCCCTCAAGGCGCTGGTATTGTGGCAGAGTTTGATAAAGTGGCCAGGGATATCGTTGATCATCAAGAGGAGATTCACAACAAGTTTATTTCACTAATGACTGACAAGATCACAGCGCACTGTGCATCAATAAAGAGGATTGATTGGAATGTGGAAACGGAGGGACCCAACAAATACGTGATGGATCTGTGCAAGGAGACGACGGTGCTGACACGGATATTGAATAACATTTTACCGAAGCATACTTATCTGGTGAGTATATCGAGTGCAATCACTGGGCGACGCGACGTGATGGTGAATCAGTGATGGTGAACGAGACTGAAAACGTGCTCAGGACCCGGAGATAAGGGGTTAGGCAGCTGTGAAAGCATCCCTGCGTTTTGCAACGGTTTGCCTAAATTAGGCCTCGGCGTGCCACCTACAGCCGTACCAAGAAACTTCCACGCATATAATGGGAGTTGTTGCGTCTTGATACAGATGTTCGGTACTCGCGGTCTTGATAAGTGCTGGTTGTGCCTAGCAGTGTACTAACCTAGATCATTACTGGCAAGATTTTCGATATTTACAAGAGAAAGCTACTGGAAGAGTATACACAGGTTCAGTTCCAGTCTGCCGAAGCCAAGCAACGCATGCTCCGAGACATTGAATACTTCGAGGAAAAGCTGGGCAATATTGAGGGATCGGGGAACACCGCCCAGGTTTTGCTGGAAAATGCAAAAGCCTTGCATGCACCTGACCCAAAAGGGAAAGAGCTGGACCAGAATGGGGTCTCGGATGCAGCGCCGGAAGCGCCTGACTCGGGGAGCACTGAGGACAAAAGTGAAGCGGCCGACACCGTGGCTGAGATAGCAGTAGAGGAGGTGGAAATGGCGGCGGACCCAGCAGAGACTGTGACTGGGCCAGCAATGGAAACAGCGGAGGAAGAGAGCAAAGTACCTGACGATCAAGGAGAGAAGCAGGATTAAAATAACATAGCATTGTGTAAAGAATCAGTCAAAAATCTGTATAACACCGTTTGAGGCTTGTTTTGGTTTGTCTGACTTGACTGAAGCTGTCTTATTGGCTTGTATTCGCTCGATGGTCAAGCCATCGCGTACTTTGGCGGTGGTTGTCGCCATAGACTGGCCGACTTCGTAGACGCGTAACTGCTGCTCGCGGAACTCGTCATGAGTCGTACATAGGTCCGTAACCTGGGACTGCAGTTGTCTTGCCTGGTGTAGGAGGGCCTCGTACGCCATATATTGATTTCTGGGCGCGTCGCGCGGTGATGAGTAAATGAGGCTTTCAGGGATGATAACGGGCCGTTATATTATGACTGAATACCAATAATACGGTGTGCGCTTTGATTCTGTTATCTGGCTGTGGTTCCCAGTCTTAGCATTAAAGTTTTATTGTTCAAATCATGTTTGCCTTAGCATTAAAGTTGACGCCAGACGCGCCTATCAGAACACGTGACTCTGAATTGCTTTTTTGACGCAGCGGGGGACAGGGATAAATCCTCGTTTGCATCCATCATCCGTTAGACGTTACACATGGACCAACAGCGCTCGATTTACGATGTTTTGCGGTATCCGCGGGAGACGGGTGAGATTAGCACACGAGGTTGAGCTCGCTGGCTTGCTAGCAACTGCGAATGGCTTCTGAACGAGAGCTTTAGCGCCGTTGTGCATGGACTTAGCACGGCTGCTGGCTAGTTGAGTGAAAACCTTGCAATGCTGTTTACTGAATGTTACTGTGAGTATAAAGCTGGCAAAGAGTGAGATGAGAAACAGGCGAGGGAGGAGCGAACAGAGTGAAGACAGTAAAGAGGCGCACTTGGCGAGCACGGGCCTGCTAGGGGCCATCAGCACGGGCCCACGGGAGAACAAGCGCCTGTTTGATTGGCCTGGTGAGGTTCTGGCTGTCACTAGTCCATCCCTGCGTGACGGATCTTGCCATACAGATCTTGCAGAAATCTCCTGCAGTATTGTTTGAGATCAGATCTGTTGTATACGAGCGAAGCGAGTGTACCAAAGAGAGCTTTATGGCAGCTCAGTATGCAGGTTTACTTGCGAGAGTTTGCCTGGCTTTGGCTTAAGCCATCTGTATCCACGATTGACCCCATGACGGATCAGTAGATCTAACAGGTGCGCTGAACCAGGACTGGCAGTGAAGATATTAGCTATAGCCCGAGAAGCAATTGATGAAGTCCAATGCTGTCGGATTGGGCAAGAAAGAAATGAATCGCCGGAATGATAGAATGTGTGCTCTGAACCCTCACTACAACTACATGCATTGGGGCAAACTAACTCAGAACTAAGAAAAACTTCTTTCCGACCCTAAGGCAACCGCGACAAGTCTGTTGAGCTTGAAATATGGCATTTTCGACGACCGTGATGGTGTTCTCCTCGAACAGTCGCTGAAGGCCCTGTGTACGCTGCTCACTCTTACAACCACAGCATGGGGTGTCATTGACCAATCGGTAATGGACAAGATTGTACAGCTGGTAGCCAAGAGCGACCAGCCAACCGGTATCGTGTGCCCTGCTTTGTCAATTCTCGGTTTGGTAGCCCTCGAGACCCGGGCTCGAAGGTTCGTGAGTGACTCCTCTGTATTTCCTGATTTGGTGCTTTCCTTCTCTAGGGAACCTAAATTCTTTTCAATTTTGGTTTGGCGACTGTCGTGCGGTCAAATCCAGACTGCGACTGTGACCCTTCAGGCCATCAACTCTATTCTGGTTGGTTTGTTCCTCAACCCCGCCAAGTCCAACCATATTTACTGTTCCATTCGAGAGGCTGATATTTTCCGACACACTGCTTACTTGGTAGACCAGCGACGGATCTCTGCTGCTTGTGGACCACAGCTGTACGACCTGCAGGAGCTCATCAAAGCGTGTATCAGCAAGACGAGGAATCTCCACGTTGACCCAGATGTCAACGTTTACCACCGTCTAACCCTGGACACCACTGAGAAGCACTTGGCCTCCTTTGTGGGTTATGTCGATAACAGTGAGCAGGTGGACTGGGTCAAGGCCGGCATTCCCCCACTTATGCGGCCTTTGAACGTGGTCAACGAGAGTACCGCGTGCTGGGCTGGTATGCTCGACTTCAACGATTTCTTCGCCGAGGGTAAGATGGAGTTCCGGAAAAAGTTCCTTGAGCACGTGACGTTCGCTAAGCCAAATGCTCGATTCCCCTTGATCCGAGCGTCGCTGGCAGTCACCTGTATTCTGTGTGACATTTTCGGAATTGGTAAGAGTCAAATTTCCGAGACGCTTATTGACGGCTCTGCTGACTCGCTGCAGCCACCGAACTACATCCCGCGTGCTGTGGAGCCATTCAACTTTAACCACCCAATGAGCACTCTAAGTATTGACCAGCAGAGTATCAGTGCCATGACAGTCAATTCTGTGAGCACCGACCGAACTTCGGCCACCACTTCCACCATGATGAATCCAATTGGCTCGCCAGCGCTGTCTGTGGAAAAGATGATGATGAACCTTGAGAACCTGCGACCGCTGTTCTTCGACTGGATCTCGCTGCATTTCAGTGGTATCGCCAACTTTATGCGAATATGGCAGGCTTCGTCGGCTGAGAGCGTTGACTTTGAAAATATTGAGCAGGTGATGCGAATTCTGTTTGAGAAGTCTACTTCGTCTTTCATTACGTCCAACTCCAAATCTGACATTGAACAGGTTTTAGCCAAGATGAATGCTATCCAGTACGACACTCTGCGAGCTGCCCAGCTGGAAGTCATCGAAGCAAAGTTCCACGGCAAGTGGGGAACCGAGATTGATACCCTGCGACGAGACTTTCAGAAGGAAGCCCAGGATTTTGTGCGAGAGCAGCGACTGCGATTACTCCTTGCTGGTGACTGGTTCTACGTCGAAGACCCAACTTTGTCAATTCTCAACAATAGACCTCAAAGCACTGCCGCGCAGCAGCGAGGGCCGCCGGGAAACTACGCCAACAACCAGCAGCAGAACGGGGCGAACTCCAAGCGACGATACTTTATCGCTTTGGCCCCAAGCAGAAAGACTCTGCAATACAGTCAGTTCCCCCAGAAGACAGATGAGCCACCAGCCACCGAGCTGCTCACACGGTCTATCGACTTGTCTGCGGTCACCAAGGTGAACGTTACTCTCATCACACACGCCACACCCAACCACCCTAAGGGCTTGAAGCGAGTTAGCATTGCCAGTCGAACAAACTTCACCAAGATCAGTCTAATTGGTGCTAGCGGTGGACGAGACGGAGCCACGCTCGCCTTCTACTCTGACACGCCAGAAAAGGCTGCTGCCTGGGGTGACGGTCTCCTGATGCTCAAGAACAAGGGCGCTCACAGCCAGGATACCAAGAAGTTCATCGATGCGTTTGCCGAGACTAAGCTCCGTATCCAGATGCTGAACCTGTCCCCGGCTGAGCTGGACCAGGTGGTGACGGATAAGGAGCGAGAGGAGTACGCTGCGCTGGATGTTACTGCCTTGTCGACGGACTACTACTACGAGTAATTAAAGTTTTCGGAGTACAGAGACAAGAGCGCAACAGCAATGACAAGAACACGTCACAAATAGAGTACGCACTAGAGAGTGCGCGGTGTCAACTAACTGCAAGGCAGGTGTACAGCACTATATACTAGGGGTATACTAAGAGGTACTTGGGACTAGATGATAGACAGTGTTAATAGTGAAGAAACGATATCTACGAGTACTATGCTTGAGAAATCATGTGGAGGACTGTCCACTCGTGATCAGGGTAACCAGGGGTCTATGCGGCCGCCCTGTGTGCGGCTGTAACCTCGCCATGACCAAGAGAGTCCGCAAGAACTGGAGTGCTGACGAGAGCGATTTCCTTTTGCAATGGTTGTCTTCGGACGACAGGTTCTCGACAATATTGTTTGGAACCCTGGATGCGAAACGGGCGTGTTATGGTAATCTCATGCACGCGTTCGAGAGTAAAGGCTTTGAACGGACGGAGGCACAGTTGGAAAGACACGTTCGGCAGCAGTTTGATAAGCTTATCACGCTGATCAACGCCATCAATGGGATTTACGATGGCAACAGCGAGGACCCCAAGTCGATTATGCGCAACTGGTCGCGGTGTGTCGCGTGGGAAGGCATGTTGAAGAAGGTTTGCCCCGAGCGAGTTGGGCCCAAGACGATAGAGGACGCCTACGGCGGGTATAAACGGGAGAATGAGCTGGAAGAGTCCGGGCTGGGTGCTTCGGCGGACACGCCTGAGGAGTCGCTTGACGTGGTTGATCCACGGTTACTGGACTCACGGAGTAGTTCTAGGAAGTCTGATTCGCAGCTTGGTGCGAGGCCGGCTGATCGGGGCCTTGATTCTCGGAAGTCGCTTAATTTGCGGCCTAGATTAAAAACGAGTCTTATGCCAAGGTCTGAGCCCAAGATAAGTGCGGAGCCGGGCCCTACGGAGAGCATTGACACTGAGCGGAACGGGTTTAATTCAGGTGAACACACGAACACGAATGAAGAAACTCAAGGAGAAGCGGATCTCGTTTCCGGAAAATTTATAATGTCAGAGAAACTGAGACGAAAACGGTCTGACGAGGATTACGGGGTCGGATGGAGCGTGGTCGGAATGACACACTACGAGCAGGAGAGTCTTGTGCTGCGACAGCGGGAAATCAAGTTACAAGAGCGGCGCCTGGCCTTGGAGAAGAAAAAGTTGAAGTTCGAAAAGGAGAAGTACAAAGACGCGGTCAAAGTTCGAGAGCAGAAAGAGCAGCTGCTGGCGATGGTGCAGACGAAGCAGTTGAGCTTCCAGGAGGCCAAGAATTTACTGGAGTTCTACACAGGTGCTTAGCTCTCACTCTCTCGATCTGCATATGCATAACAGCTGCGCAACTGTTTATTTATTACCCAAGAGGCTTGTCTTGGTTTTTGAGGTTTAACCTTCACTTTTGCATTAATATACACATTCTAGTGCACTATCTGTTGTCTGTCACTGCCTGTTTCTATTTTCTGCCCTTCTTCATTTTTTGAGCGTTCTTCTTCGCGCTCTTGGTACTCGACCTCTTGTTGGATTTGTCGTTTGATCTGTCAGACTGGGTCTTCTTGTACCTCCTTGGTTCGTCGTCGTCGGCCTTTCTCTTCTTGGTCTTTGCCTTATCCTTGGCTTTATCCTTAGCATCCTCGAACCATGTTCGCTTAGGTCGAGACATAATCTCCTGCTTATGCTTGATGAGGTTCTCTCCCTTCTTGATGTCTCGCTCGGCCATGAGAATCTGCTTTTCCTGCTTCTCCTCGATCAGAATCTCGTTGATGGTCTCCTCCTTGCTCTCAACAATCTTGTTTAACCTTTCAATTTCGTTCCAGTCGACGTTTCGGCCAACAATCTTGCTCTCATCTCCCTTCATGACGGCCTTGACGACGTTTCGGTCACTGGAGCTCTCGCCAACGAACGAAATAGAGGTACCGTGTCGGCCCGCTCGCGCTGTTCGGCCAACCCGGTGCACGTACACCTCGTGTGACTTTGGCATGTCAAAGTTGATAACGACCTCAATCTTGGGAATATCTAGACCTCGGGAAGCCAAATCTGTACAGATCAAGACAGGAACAGCCAAGTTTCTGAAGGCCGTCACGGCCTCCAGACGCTGTTCCTGACTCAGCGAGCCGTGAAGCTCTCCGACCTTGATTCCGAGCAGCGCCAGAACCACTCGCAGTCTATGCGCAGTCTCCTTTCGCGAGACAAACACAATCACTCTCTGAGTCGCATCTAGTCGTTTGAGCAGGTAGTGCAGCACTGCCGGCCTTGACGACTCTCGTTTTCGGATTCTGATAAATTCCTGAACAAGACCAGAAACGGCCTGCTTAGGGGGATCAATCATGATTCGGACTGGTCTGTGAAGCGACAGCTGAATCAAATCTTTAATGGATGAGTTCATGGTAGCGGAGAACAGCAAAGTCTGTCGCTTAGATGGAATCAGTGACAAAATCTCCGTCAGTTCTTTCTGGAAACCCTCCTCGAGCATTCGATCGGCCTCATCCACCACCAAGATCTCAACACCATCAACCTGGAATGAAGGAGAGTTTCGCACATGGTCGATAAATCTACCAGGAGTGGCGATAACGATATCGGGCCGAGTCTTCAGTTCCTGCTCCTGAACTCGCAAGTTGAGACCTCCGACTGCTAGACCGAACCGCAGTCCGCTCACAAACTGGCCCAGCTTCTTACCAACGTCGCACACCTGAATAGCCAACTCTCGAGTAGGAACCAACACAACAACTCGCGTGCTGGCGACGTTCTTGGGCTTATATAACAGCCGCTCGAGGATAGGAATTAGGTAAGCGGCTGTCTTACCAGAACCTGTCTGCGCACCGGCAACGATATCTTTACCGAGCAGCGCGATGGGAATAGAAGCACCTTGAACAGGACTTGGCTCTGTGTAGCCTAGTGCGCCTAGTCCACGAAGAATTGGCCGAGAAAGGTTCAAGGTCTGGAAAGACTTGTGAACGGTTCCCTTGGCTTTGTCGGCCTCGTCGCTGGGGGCATAGAACTTGGCCATATCTTCTGCTGTATCCGCTTCTTCTTCCTCATCTTCTACTTTCTTCGCCTCAGCTTTCTCGTCTTCATCATCGTCCTCATCTTCATCACCTTCACTACCCTCCCCATCTTCGGCCTCTTCTTCGTCTTCCCGCTCAGCACCCATACCAAAACCATCCAGAGCCAAATCATCGTCATCCTCCTCTTCCTGTTCTGCCTCGCTTTCCTCAACCAAACCACCCTTCCTCCTGATGATCTCGTCCAAATCAACAGTCTTTCGGCCTTCCTTCACAACATCAAAGTCCCAGCCATCAAACTTCTCAGTCTCCTCAGCACCATCCAAGGCAAACTTGAAACCAGGATCAAGCTCGTCCTCCTCCTCCACTTTCTTGCCCTTCTTGCCCTTCTTCTCTTTCACCGGCAGTGGCTTATCGGTGCTTTCTTCGTCGTCGTCAAAATCGTCGTCAATGTCCATATCGGGCACTCCCTCCTCCGTGTCAGATATCGTCATGACAAAGTCATCTACGTTCTTGGCCTTGACATTCTTCAAGCTGCTTTTCGAAGCTTTCTCTTTGATCTTCTTGGGCATCGTTGATACTGAAAAAAATTAGAGCCGCACAAATTATCAATGTTGAACCCTAGCCCTATTTCTCTACGTAAGAGCCGATATCGACGACCACTCTTCCCAGTCTGCTATATATTGGGTAGAACAGAGAACTATCGATTTTGACAATTTTTTGAAACCAGTGGCACTTTTATCGCGCTAATGCCATGACACTGTGTTGCTCAAAATATAAGTCTGACTATAACTGAGACAGACTATAACTGAGATGGTGAAGCTCTGTGGATTGAGCTCTCCACGGACGAAAATGGAATAGGCCCATCAATTTCAGCCATCGTCCAGCTAGTCAACCACGGAAGCGAGCACCCATTATTGAGATGCACCTGGCTTCAACGCTATTCCGGAAGAGAAATCTGGCCAGCTAGATGCATTTTTTGAGCCTGTGGCTTCTCACGACATCTTTAATTATTGTCGGCTGGACGTTGCGTCTTGTAACAGTACCCTTCAACGACGAGGAAACAAACCAAACGATTACATCAAGTATCCGCATATTCGAATCCTTGACACACACAGACTGGGACGGCTACGATGACATTGAGCGTCACTGTCTGTGACACTCAGGCAGTGGATCCGGTTATTCGCACCTAGCTCCGTTGTGTCGTTCCTCGCCGGGAAAAGGCTAGTACGCAGCCGCTTTATTCTGCAAGTGAAAGACTCTCGGCCATTCAATATATGACAAATTCACTCTTAACCTCTGTCTGCTCAGTGAGTCTCTGTACTTAAAGTTCGCTGATCGAGTGCCTGAATTCAGGCTCAGCCCGCCGCACTCCCAACTCACGTGACCTGTACTTGGCCAGCTCGCTGTACACTATTCACTAAGCGACATGGCCAAACGGACGGGCCAAAGCGCTGGTCGAGAGCGCGTGGATACACTAGCGCCGAAGCGACTGTTCTACCAGATCCTGATTCTGCAAGTGTCTTATTACGTCATTGGCCTTGTTTTGCTGACGTTCTACTATGTCGTCTCGGGCAACCCCTTCGACCTGAGCGTGGTGTTTTCCTGGGAGCCTGTTCGATTCGACACGACTATCGGCTGGACGTTATCGTTGCTGTGGCTACTTGATACGTTCTTTTCTGTGCTGGTGATGACTGTGATTGTAGGTCGAAGCAAGCTGGCGCTTGATTTCACCCTTACCTTGCACGGCATCAACATGATTGTGGCGTGGGT
Organism: Blastobotrys robertii; assembly: GCA_030564385.1. NCBI lineage: Eukaryota > Fungi > Ascomycota > Dipodascomycetes > Dipodascales > Trichomonascaceae > Blastobotrys > Blastobotrys robertii. The sequence continues at coordinate 88,261 of JAJLUQ010000008.1, forward strand.
TGTCAGTGGGCGGTTCCCCAGTTCCATGATGTGGTGGGGCCTTCAGGGAATCAGTGTGGTGCTCATGGGTGCCCTGGCTACGTGGACATCTCAATGGCGAGAGCTACGGACGACGTTCTTTGACTACGAGATGGTTTCCAGGGGTGGGCGGAGCTAACGCGAACATATCATGGCCTTTTAACCACCAGCTACACGAGCGTTTAATCAGTAAACCAGCGAGCGACACAGACCTGTGTGTGGGTTCGAAGCTTTGGCCCTAGAATCAGCATCCTCACCACAACTCAACATAGAAGTGTCACGAGTTCAGGGCTCGCCGGTTCTGCAACGCTACTGACAAAATCACTACGGGACGTAAGGACCGCTTATGACTGCATGTATATATTCACTAACAGATTTGCCTTCGGGCGACTTCCACGAGTTCGGCCTCGTCCTAGCATGCGTAGTGTCATCTTAAGGCACCTAAGCAGTTGCTTTACGGAAAATTCTGTCTACGACCTCTGTACAACCTGAGAGAAAATCGTTATATGAAGGTGTCACATGTTCAGTCAGTTGACCTTCGGGCAGATATTTAAAGCAACATAGGTAAATACAGGGGATTTCAATTGTTCATACCGACGACATGGCTCTTTAGTAGACCGTGCCAAAAAGAGACTACAGAACACAGCCTAAAGCAGGGCAAAAATCTCGGCAACGGGGAATTGAACCCCGGTCCCCCGCGAGCTGCTCTCGGCTAACCGAATGCTGACAGGCGGAAATTCTAGCCACTAAACTATTGCCGATCTGATTTTGAATTTTTATTTTTCAAAACATATTTATGCGTTATGTTTGCAATTTTAAAAAAAGCAATGTTAGGTCAAATTTGCCTCATTTCTGCGTCGAAGCTGGAGTCGGTATGGCCAATTTAACTGTCTATATAGCGCAGATAACTTTAGGATCACACCCTCGTGCCTAGAGCAAATGAAGAACACCGAAATGCTGCTCAACATTGTGCTCGCCAGGTGTCTTCCACATGTCATCCTCGAAAGACAAAATCGTGCACATTCCGTTCGTGCTCCTAAGAATATTTTCGACAGCAATCTTTTGGTTATCATAACTGGGCACGTTTATACCAAAGTTATTTCCTCCCTTAGGAAAACCGGTTTCGGCGACATAGACGTACTTTCCGCAGAGATTTTCCGTGTTGACCAAGTCAGTACGGACAAAGCCACCAGAGCCCTCCGCGCCTGAGTTTCCCGAAAAGTACGGGTGGGAGTTGATTGAAATAATGTCAAAAATATCGTTTTGGCAAAGCTCAGGGTGAATGTGATAGATGTAGGTTGGCTCGGCAGTGGTGAAGGGCCCGTTGTAACCGAGCTCACGCAGTATGATCTTGTCCTTTCGAGCGCCTTCAAGAAATTCTGGTACGGTGTACTTGTTCTTGAATACCATCTCGTTACCCCAAATCACAGACGCGAAAAGGTCCCATGAGTTGGTGGCCCGGGCGTAATCAACCAGTACCCCAATCTGGTGATAAATATCTGGACTACCAGGGTTGTCAATCCAGATTCCCTGATTAATCTTTAGTCCAAAATGTCTGGCCAACGGAAACACGGTACCAGGAGCGTCACACTCGACGCCATATAACCGAATAGTTTTAATGCCCTTGGAGACAATAATAGAAAAATCATTGAAGACGGTGTGGTAGTCTTTACAGGTAAAGTCGGCGTTAAGTTGAGAATAAACTATACCGTCAATATCGACCTCAGGCACGAGCGCGTTCCGTCCCGCCGCGACGAGCTTAGTAACAGTAGTTAAGATGGCTAGCTTCAACATGGTTAATGAGTCCGGGAATATGCAAATCACTCTTTTATAGCTCTAGTCTCAGGGCTTATGGTTTGAGCCTGCTGCATATGGTGAAGGATGATTTCATTTGACCTAGGGAGTTTCGAGATCAAATGAACCACGCTTAGTTTTGTATTCGTCTCACGTAAACGTACTCGTGACTTGCGACATCAATGAGCATATTTACCATCTCTTCAGAGAAGCGCTGCAGTCCGGTATCCGGCACCGATCCGATCCGGTTCCGGCATCACTCACTTAAGGGAAGGGCCTCTTGTTCTTACCACACAGCCAACCGGCGCCAGTGCCATTACACCTCAATGACACAATTGGTGCTCTAAGCGGCAGTGCGATAGAAATTGTTATAAGCGTGGGACCCACCCTATATGGTATGTGGTGATAACGCGTGGGAGGGGAACATCACACCACAACATGTACGGCCGGCCGACTCGAGGGACCGCCCCGGCAGCCCCGACTAAAAAGACCACGTCAGACCGGAACCAAAAGATCCTGAAAAGTCTGTTACTGGATCCGGACAACAAGTTCTGCGTGGACTGCAAGACCGCAACACATCCTCGTTGGGCTTCTTTCAGCTTAGGGGTGTTTCTGTGTATAAGGTAAGTCGAGGGCCATGACCCCTGGCAAGCTACAGACAGCCAGGGAGACTCTGGTAACTGTTGACGTTGGCTGTTTGGAGTTTTGGTTACGATATGATGGAGCCCGTGGAGTATTCGCCAAGTGAGAACGCTACGTGGACTAGTAGAGCTATGATTTGATGTTGATTCGTTGATTTGCTTGATTTGTTGTGGAAATATATTGAGGTATCAGTCGAGATGGCTCTAAGCTCTGTCCACGAAACTGTGTCTAACGCCTGCGATATGAGTGTTTCCGGCCCGGATCAGCGTGGTGTGCGGCAACACATCACGTATGGAAGCTGATAGTCACTCCACCTTGGGTTCGTGCGTGCCCCTAACATAGATGCTCTGGAATCCACCGTGGCATGGGAACTCACATTTCGCGAGTCCGGTCCGTCGACCTGGACAGTTGGACCGACGAGCACCTCGAACAGATGGTGAAATGGGGTAACCGAAGAGCCAACCTGTACTGGGAGGCCAAGCTCCCAGACAACTATGTCCCAGACGACAGTAAAATCCAAAACTTCGTCAAGACCAAGTACGAACTCAAGCGGTGGGCCTCGTCCCAAACTATGCCTGACCCAGCTAGCTTTGATAACAAAAAACCAGTAACTGAAGCCGAAAAGGTCAAAGAGGAGTCTACACCACTCGCTGAGGTTCAGCGACGTCTGACTAATGGAAAGAACGCGAAGCCTGCTCCACGCGCAGGTCTCATTCCAGACTTGTTGGGCGGTGACGATAATTCATTGTCTTCTCCTGCTGCCCCAGTTGCAACTGCGCCAGTGCAGTCTCCCCCACAGCAGTCGTCTGTTCCACAATCCCCTGTTGCCCAGTCTCCACCACCAGCTCAGGGTAACAACCTGCTTGGACTTGACTTCAACGCTCCACCTGCGCCACCACCAAAGCAGGCTGCTGTCTCTAGACCAGACCTGAAGAAATCCATTCTGTCGCTTTACTCGACGCCAATGACTCCTCAGCCCGTCCAATCGTTTGCTCAGCCAGCCCAGCCAGCCCAGCCAGCTCAGCCAGCTCAAACTCAGTCAGGATTCAGTGCCTTTGATGGGTTAGCCAGCTCTACGGCCAACATGTCCCTGAGCAATGGCACCGCTTCTTCTGGTCTGGGTGGTTCCGGCTCTACTGCTGACGCTTTTGCAGGTCTTTCATTCGGTGGCTCGGCCTCGGCTTCTGCATCTGGAACCGGTTTTTCCAGTCTGGTTAGTCCAGCCAGTACTACTTCTGCCCCAGCTAACAATGCATTTGGCACCAAGCCTGCTCAGAACGAGTGGTCGTCCTGGAGCCAGCCCAAATCTGATGAGTGGTCCACATTCACCTCTTCTCCTCCACCAGTGCAGTCGCAGTCAAACCTGGACAATGATCTGTTTGGTAATGTTTGGAAATGACCGAGCGAGTAGGTGAAGCGAAGCAGTTCCATGACATGGGAATATTGATACCGAAGCGTTGAGCATGCCGCTAAGGGCAAAAACCTAGCAATACAGATGTACAAATAGATGTGACTGAAGACATCAGTGTTTGGTGCTCTCACAGCAGTGCTTGATACGATAACATTACTATACATTTTGATCTAGAAACTGTCCGTCAGCCCCCACCTATTTGGCAGACTTCTTTTTAGCCTTCTGCTTCTTTTCTGCCTTCTTCGCAGCTGGTGAACTGGGCGCGCTAGAGTACTGGTAGTCGATTCCCAAGGTCTTAAGTCTCAGGTTCTTCTTCTCAAGCTCAACCAGGTGTTTCTGCTGCAACTGCTCTAGCTTCTCCTTTGGCTTCTTCTTGTCGTTGTGGTGTTTTGAAAGTTTGACAAAGTTGGTGGTCTGGTAGACTTTGTTAGCGCCCCGGAATAGGGTCTCATGAACCTGACTGGAGGGCACCAGCTTGACCTTCAGAATGTGACCAAACAGCAAGTAGTTGTCCATCGACTCGGACACAATCTTCGCGACATCGCTGTCGGCAAACTCAATGAATGCATAATGCTTTGGCTTTCCAGTCTTTTTGTTACGCGACAGTCGCAATCGGCTGATATCACCAAACTGGCTGAAGTAATCTCTCATTTGCTTCTCGTAGAAACCGTGTGGTATTCGTCCAATGTAAACCACCTTTGTCTTGTCTTCTTTTTTGTCATTTTTGGTGCTGGCTTTGGCGTCGGCGATTTTTTGCTTGATTTCATCCAGATTCACTTGTGGAACATCTTTTTTTTCTGATTCGTCCTCGCTAGACTCAAGTCCATTGAATCCCTCTAGTTCTTCTTCCTCCTCTTCTTCTTCTTCGTTCTCCTTATCGTTTTCTTCGTCAGATGAAGGATATTCTTCAACTACAGGCTTTGGCTCCGGCTTCTTGGCCTTTGGCGCCTTCTTGTCCACCTTGGACACCGCGACCTTCTCCTTGGGTGCCTTCTTCTCGATAACTTAGTTAGATCACATCCTTGTATATCGCAATATTAAAACCCACCCTTTGATTTCGCCATTGATAAGTTTATCTGGGAATTTTTTTTTCAAATCTGTGACGGTAAGGTTAGGGTAGGGTTAGGGTCCGTATGTCAAGACAAGCTCAAACCGCCTTACTACATCTCAGAACATAAAATTGTGCCGCTTTTAGTCGAGATACGATAATGTAGGAGTGATGACTGCCTTGCGGGGAAACCAAGATTTCAGTTATACTCGACGCCCACTTCTGCCTGGCAGCACTGGCGAACTTCCGCTTACCCATGGATCTGCAATTCTCTGAGGGTTAGTGTTGGGTAAGGCTATAGAATACTTTGAGACATTGAACTTCATGATCGTTGGTTGCATTGACCTGTGAGTCCACGCCTCCGACTATGAATTCCGGTCAAGATATTGAAGTTGTCGTTAATTCGCTCCTGCTGTGGAAGCTGCTGAGAGTCACGATCCAGATAGGCTTGGACGAGTCTGCTCAGGTGAATATCGGCAGCGCTGACCTTGGTTTGCCTGCTAGTCAGCTGGTCACACAGGTACCAGTCGAGGCTGGACAAGGATCACGGGGCTAGTTGAGCCCACGGCACTAGCTCTAGACCCACCAATGGTTTTCCGTTGCTGAGGAGAGGCCTGACGAGGAGAGACTCGGTACCACCTCTGACGCTGAGAACCTTCCTAACAGTAATTAGGGATAGTTTCTTGATGATCCGAATCCTAGAGGGAAAAGACTTAGACACTACTCAATATTTATGTTCCGCATCGCCAAGCCTTGCGTAATCTCTGTGGCTTGATCTATATGGATCTGAGGGTTTGGTGCAGCTTGGAACGTTGATGTCTGAGCATTACCTCAGAATTAAGCTGTTCAAATTCCCACGGCCTAGAGTATATCCCTGAAGACTTGGCCACCGACGGCTCAAAAAGCTTAAAGCTTCACGAATTCATGCAACGCGCCTGAGAGAGATTTGCAATGGTCAAAACCAGGGAGAGCTCACCAAAGCTGTCATTGACGTTTTGGGCCCTGGCCGTGGGAAATCCGAAGCCGACAACATGGCTCAGGCTTTAGATGTTGCCGATGGTATATACTCGAAATTCACCAGAATACACCTGCAGCATCTCATTGGATACTCTCTTACATCAAAGAGACGAAGACCAAAACAATACACGCCAGAAGATTATGAGAGATAGTGATGAGCCGCAGCCATGAGCCCTCGTCGATACTTCGTGCATTAGCCCATCATGATTGGCTTAACTGTTAGCATGTTATACTATAGACTTGATTCGAACGCGCTGTTGCATACCACATACCATTGCTAGCTGTATGTTTCAACACTGGTACCATCCAATACTGCTAAACGCCGAGGAAGAAAAAACTAATATTCAATTGACCCTCCCGGAGTCCTCACACGGGCTCCTACTCATTCCCCACTGAACAAAGCCACCGCATGCTCGAACCGCCCGACTCCTAGAACGGCAGTGATCCGCTACCGGGTAACCTGCATGACGTTATCAAATGCGGGGTGATAACGATTTGCAGATCAGCCGTCCCACCTCGACTGAGCGCATTTAAGGTTGGCAATTGCTAACGAGGGATTGTACCGTTGCCACCAGACACCGCGTGGCTGACAACTAAAATGTACTGATGGCCCGTGCGGTGTGTTTAGTGTGAGCGAATAGAGATCGATACTGAAACTGAAACCGGTACACGCGTGACATAGCCAATAATAGATGGTGGGGGAATAAATGATCATTGTTATCGTACGGTCGTTATGTATCTAGGAAATCATGTTGTAGAGAACACCTCTCTGCTCCAACTGAGCGAGCTCGTCAGAGCCACCAATCAGTTCGCCCTTGATGTAGACGTATGCGGACTTCTTCTGGCCCGTCTTGAGTTCCAGGTATCGAAGCATCTGGGCGCCGTCGTCTTGTTAGTCATGTTTGCGAGTGACGCAATCAGCTCAATTGGCTGAGGGCTCACAACGGCTCGAGACGCTCGAGATGTACTCACCTAGATGGTCCAAGTTCAAGTGCAGCACTTCCGCGTCGTGTGTGTTGAAGATGTTCTCGACGGTGTGGCTTTCAGGCGAGGTACTCTTGCCTGCGACAAAGATCTTGTTGTTGTGAATGTAGGAATCCACCTTCTGCGTTACTTCTGGCTTAATTGGCATTGTATCTAACTGTTGGGAAGAACAAACCGGGGAAACTGTGGGGTTTATATAGTCCTTGTCTGCGCCGCCCGCGTAACGTGACCTAATCAAGCATAAAACAAATTACACCCCAGTTCCCCCGGAGACATTCCGCGGAACCGGTTCACAGCACATGTTGACTAACGCTGTATACAACGTGTGTCTTGCGTGATCGTGACGAGTCATGAGCGATGCCGGCGATAAGATAAGCTCAGCCGCCCTCAGGGACAAACAGGAACGCTAGATGGACACTACAAGCGACAGGAGTGAAGACTTCAATGCGACCTCATTAGGGTCCACTCATGCATGGTCACGCGATCTAGCATCGACAGCCATTTGCTCAGACATCACTTCAATTGGGTAAATACGAGACGTGAAACTGCACTAATTACGTCAGAACTAGCACAGCATAACTGTTAGCTAGCACAGTAGTCGATCGCTCTTAAAGCAAAGACTTCAGCTTTCCGCTAGCCTCTAGAGACTGCAAGTCGCTGCAGCCGCCAATGTGCTTCTGGTCAATGAAGATGTTTGGCACAGTTCGCTGGCCAGTCTTCTCCTCAAGGTAGTCCTGAATGGCGCTTCCGTCAGCTAAGTTAGTACTGACCCAACAGTAATGACTGGTCATTACTCTAACGACCTTCTGCATGTCCATGACTCCTTCCATCAGGCTCAGTCACTACCTGAATGCCCCTACTCACGCAACTTGTCCAACTCAATGGCAAGGAACTTTGCTCCGTGCTGCTCCAAAATGCTCTTGGCCCGGTTGCAGTAGGGACAGTACGACTTGGAGGCCACAAAGATGTGGTTCTCGGCAATGTACTTGTCAACCTTCTCTCGGATCTCTGGGGTAACTGGCATTCTGGCAAATAGGCGGGTAATGAATTCAAACATTGCCACTGGCGAGGTTATGAATTGGTAAGCCACCAAAGTTTTGACGGTTGTGCCAAAGTCACGTGACAGAACGAGGTCATTTTGCGTGGAGTCACGGGTTGGTACGATTTATTGATAATTGATAACCACAAGGTTTGCAACTTGGTGAGAAGTTTAAGTGACTCAGTGCTGTCCAGCGTGAGTGCAGCAAACGTTTGCAGTGGTGTAACTCATTGAGGCAGAGGCCGGTTGCATCCTGCAGGTGTGAGAGACTGTGCGCGCGGTTTCGGCGATGATCCACCCGGTATATTATTTTACAATACACTAACATGTTAATCCTGAAGAATGCCGAGAGAACTCCGTCACAAGCAATACAACCAGCTCAGTTTTGCTTGACACATGATTTCTGAGGAACCACGTCAATCGTAGCCACGCTCTGATCATCCTTGTAGCGTCTCTATGGCAGGAAGCAGAGTATTATTCAGTCTCAGCCGATTGGAATGGCCCGAGCTTCCCGAAAATGTCTCAGGCCAGTTGCTCCGCCCCTTCAGCAACCTCAACGGAACTCGACGAACAAAATTCTATCTACCGTGAACAGACTACCGGATTTCACGCGCGCAATCACGTGGATCATCGGTTGGCCCGGCGGACGCATGGGTCAGGCATCTCAGGGGCCGGAACTCGGGAGCTGGGTGGTGCGTAGATACACACCCGTCGAGGTGTTTTGACGCTAGTGCTGAAAAATTAAGGCATATGCTACAATGGAGGATTTGGTCGTGTCTGTATACTTAGAGAAACTATCTAATCTATACGTGTTCATTGCCATTTCTAGCAGTATGGTGCGCTTATTTCTTGGCACCAGTGGTTGGCAGACCAATAGCGGCCTTGAAGGAGTCGTACAACAGCCACTGCAGACCAGTCAGGGTACCGATCATGACAATTCGGACTGGCAGACCGTTCCACAGACCACCGAATCCAATCTTGGAGTAGATTCGGGAGACAGCCTGGCCCATGGACTCACCAGCCTCCTTCTCAGCGTTAATCTTGGAAACCATAACATCAGCAGGGTGAGAGACAACAGCGCAGAAGACACCGGCAATGTAACCACCCAGGAAAGAAACACCAGTCTGAGCCAACAGAGAGTAATCCTCCTTGGCCTTTGGCAGGTTAGCGTAGATAGCCAGGACAGTGTTCTCGAAAGAGGCAAACTTAACCATGGTGTATGGAATCTGTCGCATCCACAGTGGGGTCAGACCCTTGTAGAGACCACCGAATCCCTCAGCAGCAACAATCTTCTTGAATCCGTCCATGGCAGAGGTAGCGAATGGTGGCATGGTGGTCTGGGTCTTGACCTTAACGGCCTCCCATGGGCAGAGCAGAATATCAGCAAAGAACTCAGCGGAGGCGGAGGCAGCCAAGAACAAACCAGTCTTGTACTTGGTAGCAAGCTCCTCACCGGCAATGTCGGAGTACTTCTTCTTGAACAGCTCGTAGAAACCGTACTTTCCGGCACCCTGCAGAGAGTAACCAATCAAGGTAGCACCGAAACCAGTGAAGATACCACCGAAACCCTCAGTAGCGATGATGGACTTCCAGGCCTGGAAGTTACCCTTGTAGAGGTTGGCATTGACCTGTCGTCGACACTTGACCAAATCAAGGGGAGTGACGGCGGCGTGGGTTGGACCACAGGCGAAAACACCACCAGCAACGCAAGCAGCATAGAACTCGGGGGAGTACATAGCGATGCTCTTCTTCTGGGCGGAGGAAGCAACTTCGGCAATCTTGTCGGAAGCGGCGGACTTAATCCAGAAGTTGGTGGTGTTCTTCTTAACGCCATTGGCGTCAAAAGAGACCTTCAGCGACTCGGCAGATGGGAAAAGGGCCATTGTGGTCTTTTGTGTGTAGTACGAGAGTACGTGGAAAGAGCAAAAAACTTTTAGTTTTTCACTGGTCCACGCAACGGTAGGGTAACTCCTCCGAGAATTCCCTATCGTGCGCGCGTTGCATGCCCAAGGCGTCAGCCAATGAAAACATGAACGGCGATACGGACAATCCAAATGGGAAATATAAACACGCCGTTCATAATTCGGTTTGTACACACACAGTATAAGCTGAATTGATCATACTGGACGCTTCTTTTGAGGCGATTAAATTCAAGAAACAGGCTAGAAAGCTCGTCACGTGATCGGTAAATCTAATGCCGGCCGGGAAAACGCGGAAATGACCAGGTAAGGGGCTCCATTAGTCCGTGCAGCGATTGCGATGACAAAGTTCCGATGGGTTTTCGTCCCGATACGAAAGGACATTGCGACTAGTCCACATCTTAACTGTTTTCTCTGTGCTTCTTGGTGGTCCATTAGTAAATTCCATAACTTTAGTTTTACGATTGTGCCTTAGTCTAACAAGAAGGGGACTAGATTATTATCCTTGTTTGGCGAAATTAGTCCTCAAGAGACTCTCATATAACAGAACTGGCAAGCTTAAGGTGCTAATGCCATGTCTATAGCTAAGCGGCTCGTGTATCACCGGTATACCGATAGTGGCTTAGCAGATCAGGAACCAAGATTGTTGAGGTTTCGGTGTGAACCAACGGTAGGAATGAGTATGGAATGAACTGAAATGATGAATTGATAATGCATTCTATGGCCTCCACTCTAGCACCGAGTCCAAGTCTCATGGCTTCTGATTCGGCGCTCTTCTCAGCTCTTGGCGACGCTTTCGCAAATTGGCCGAGTTAGACTTCAGTGGCCTTCTCATGCGCCCGTTCAATCAACCTCAGCGTAGCGTTCACTGGTAGGCCCATGACGTTATAGTAATCACCCTTGACGTGCGCGATGAAAACACTTCCTCGGCCCTGAATCTTGTATCCGCCAGCAGCATCCTTAGCCTCGCCAGATTCAACGTAGGCCTTCAGCAGGGCGTCCGTAATGGTCTTGTCGAAGGTGACCTCGCTCTCCTCAAGGTGCGTCTCAATGGCGTAACCCGGTGAGACAGGCTCCTCGTATGGAATAATAGCAGTGATGGCCGTGAAAACCTTGTGAACCGGCGCATCCCTGAGCGCCTTGAGCATTAGGAAATGGTCAACTTCGTCCTTAGGCTTCTCGAGGATTCGCTTACCAACAACCACAATAGTGTCGGCAGATAGCACCAGTCCCGGTGGATCGTCGGAATCAATCTCGGAAAGATAAACGTCCATAGCCTTCTGGTTGGACGTCTTCATAACATATTCAAAAGGAACGCATTGTGCCTTGTCGAAATCCTCTGGGAAGTTCGAAGGCAGAACTGAAAACTCGGTCAATCCAAGCTGTTCTTCAAGAATCTGCTTTCTCCGCGGGCTTCCGGAGGCTAGAATGATCCGGCCATCTAGTTTATCAAACACTGAAAACTTCATGGTGTGACCTCGAAACTCCCCTGCCTAAGGATTAGAGGTACTTTACTCTCGATGCCCTCGCCCTACCTTAGCCCTCGCCCTACCCTAACCCCGAAGAAAAATAAATATTCTTATCGACTATCTGATTTTTCACTTTGCGAATTTGTGATGCCCAGAGAACGTGGAAGAAGAGAGAAGGACAAGAAGGAGAAGGAGAAGAGAAAGATTGACGAGGTCGACGAGGAGGATGAACAGGAGGTGAATCAGAATGTCTTTTTCGGACTTTTGAACCCGCAGGAACTCGACTACTTCAAGCAGGCAGAGAGCACGTTGGCTGTGGATGGATTTGCTGGTTCTGAGGAGAGAGAAGGATTCATTGGTGGTGTTTTTGAAGAGTCGAAACGAAAAGAGCTCAAGCTGGTCACGAATCAAATTTGTTCAAAGCTGATGGAAAGGTTGATTCTTGTCGCCTCAACTGATCAATTGAAGCAGGTTTTCCAAGCATTTACTACGCATTTTTCGGGACTGGTCAAGCACAAGTACGCATCGCATTGTGTTGAGACTTTGCTAGTGCGATGTGCTGCAGTTGTTGAGCAGGAGCTGCTAACACCACTGGAAACCTCTGACGAGAAGACTATGGAAAGCATGTTCGGCACATTGATTGAAGAGCTGAGCCCAGAGCTGGTTGAGCTTGCGTCTAACTCATATGGTTCGCACGTTTTGCGACTACTGCTGTTGATTTTGTCTGGCTCAACGCTGCCCTCAAGCACCAAGTCTTCAGCACTGCGGTCCAAAAAGTCCAAAATCGCTCGAAAAATGATCTCAATCAAGGACAACACCGACTTTGAAAAGTCCTACCAGGTCCCATCCTCGTTTAAGCAGCATCTCGAGAAGATTTCACAGACATTTGTGTCGAGCCTGGACAACACCAAAGCACGGGAGATGGCTATCCACAAGATTTCGTCGCCTGTTCTCCAAGTCCTGATCAAGATTGAATGCACCAACAAAAAGAAGGTCCAGCCTATAACCTATCTCGTATTCACCACCAAGAAGGATACTCAGGAGGGCGCTTTCGTCGAATACCTACTTTCTGACGCTGTAGGTTCGCATTTCTTTGAGACCGTGCTGGAATGGCTTCCATACAAACTTGTTGAGAGACTCTACACGGACTACATGGCTGACCGTGTGGACAAGCTTGTTCGAAGAGACAGCGGAAACTTTGTTATTCAGGCGCTACTGAAACGAATGAAAAACGCCGACCTCAAGAAGCAGATCCTGGATCAGACCGTAGACGAGGTTCCTATTCTCATCAACGCCAATAGCCTGGCTATGGTCCGATGCATTATCGATACTTGCGCCGAGCAGCAGTACAGAGTCGACGACATTGTTGCCAAAATGCTAGAAAAGTACCCCAAGGGTGATTTTCTCAACGCTGTTCTCCAGTTGGATAATTCTACGCTGGGAAACACAAAGGGCGACTGGCCCACCAGTGAAGAAATGCACAGAGCTCTGTTCTTCCAGTGTCTGGTTAAGTGTTCACCAAAGCTTCTACAATATGGTGTCGAGGGCCTGGTCGCCCTGGAAAAGGAACGGTTCGTGGAAATGTGTAAGCACTCGGTGTTCTCTCACGCTGCTCAAGCCTGTTTGAACGTCCAGCTTGATACTATTTCGCGACGAAAGCTGCTGAACCACTTCGCTGGCACCTACGTGGAGCTGGCGTGTAATGCCTACGGTTCTCACATTATCGACACCCTCTGGGTCTTCACCAATGGTATGAAGTTTTTCCGAGAACAGATTGCCACGCAGCTCACCGCTGAGACGGAAAAGGTCAAAAACTCAATGTACGGCCGAAACGTGTGGAGCAACTGGAAGCTGGATCAGTATGTGCGAAAGCGATTCGAGTGGTGGCGCCTCGTGAAGGAACAGGAGGACGAGACTGCTAGCAAGTTTAGTCTCCTGAACAGGTCGCAGAAAGATGCCAAGAGAGAAAAGGCTAGAACCAAACATGAACAGAGGGCCACCGGTGCGAGCGGCGCCAACAGTGAGCCAAAGAGCGACAAACGAAGCGACAAGAGGGATGAAAGAAAGAGGGACGATAAAGAAAAGTCTAGAGACAGAAAGTCTAAAGATAAAAGGGAAAAGAAATACTAGTTAATGAATGCTAATGACTTGTACATACTAGCCCATTCGTGTGGCGGTATTGATTTAAATGAAATCTCTTTTCTTGGTTAATTACTACATGGAGAAGCTCGTGCTAGTTCGCTACCACACATTCGGGGTCCTCCCAATCCGCACGCCAAGGAATCTGGCTAATGAATCAAATAGTGCGCTCATCTCCTCCTTTGTGTGGACGCTGACAGCGTGGCCTTCTGCGTGTCCCAAGTCCTTCAAATTCGTTCCTGCAGCGCTCAATATCTCCTGCAGTTCCGCCTCGTCAGGCGGCAGCAGCTCGTACCACTTGGCCCAGAACTGAAGCTCCTTATCTTTCAAGTTCTTGAAATCTAAAAAGTTCTGTGGGAACTTGTAGGGCTCGTCTGGCGTGTCGCCTGGGTATGCGCCGTCTCGGGATGGGACTGGTGCTAGAATGTCTGTATCGTTAGTGAGCTGAGCATTGAAAGTTCGTCGAATAGATCGTTCGTCAAGAATGTCCAGTTGGCCCTGAAGCTCAGTGACGAGGTCAACGAGGTCATTCGAATCAACTGTTGCATCTCGTTTCTTCTGATTGTCTTCAGTCTCAGAGTCGCTGTCGTCGCCAACTCGCGAGGAAGACAGGTTCTTTCGCTCCTGGTCAATCTGGATGCTCAGGACGTGTCGGCCGGTGTCAACGATCGCTTTGGAGTTCTTGTGCACCTGATTGATGAGGGAGTCCAGGTCTCTTCGCAGCGTTTCAACAGATACTTCTCTTGACATGTCGTATATGGTAAGCGCAGGCGTGCGAGACCTAGTCTTTTATATGTTGGTGGATTGCTATGCACAATGACGTGATTCGATGATCCAGGGTCTTTCGTCGTCGTGTTGCTGTGGGAGTGATAATGGTGGGTGACCAGTACGTTCTGAGATTCAGCGTAGACACGGAAATTAGATTAACGATTGGCAAGTGCACGAATGTGAGTGAACTAGATTAGCGTGAGATTACGCGAGCAAAAGCGAACCTTCGTGATATTATGCCAATTAGATGATAGAGGTACGTTGAACGCAGGCAGACAAATCCATCTTTCATCTCACTCCTAGCGGCCTGAAAGAACATTTAATTATTTTATTATAGATTACTCAGATTCAGGTCTAGCCAGGAATCATTGCAGGAAGAAATTAAAGCAAAGCAGCGGCAATGGCGCCGGCAACGACAAAGCCGGCAGCGCCAGCCTTGACACCATTACCGGACTGTGGGACAGTACCAGTGCTGGACGAGTGGGCAGCAGAAGAGGCAGCCGAGGACTTGGCGGCGGCGGAGGCAGCGGCCGAAGAGTGGGCTGAGGAGGCGGCAGAAGAAGCGGCCGAAGCAGCAGCTGAAGTAGCGGCCGAGGAGGCAGCCGAGGAAGCGGCGGAACCAGCGGCAGAAGAAGCAGCCGACGAAGCGGCCGAAGTAGCAGCGGCAGAGGAGTCACCGCCAGCTGGGGCAGCTGGAGCAGAAACAGTGTTGGATCCGTACTTGTCGGCGGCAGACTTGAAACCGTCGTTAATCTTGCTAAACTCTCCGCTCAGCAAAGAGCTAGCGTCAGAGGCCTTGACGGCCTTGACGACAGCTTCCTCGTAGGACTGAGTGGCGTCAGCCAGGTCATTCAGGTTGCTCTTAACGATAGAGTCAGTTCCAATCGTCTTGAAGTCGTCGTACTTAGACACGATGGCGGACAGCGAGTCGACAACATTGTTGGAGTTGGAATTGATGTAACTGGTCAGGTCGCTCGAGTCAGAGTCGGAAAGTGTACCAGCAGACTCGATATCAGAGGTGGCCTGCTTGACGTCAGAAAGCAAGTTGGTGCTATCAGTCAAGATGGAGGTAGCGCCAGCAATGCCCTGGGAGGAATCAAAGGCATTGACATCAGAAGCGGTCTGGCCGGCATCGTCGTTGACCTTCTTGAGGTCAGACTCGATGGTGCTGAGGTCAGCCAGAGCTAGAGAAGCGAGGATAGCGACAATTGGGAGAGAAGAGTAGGCCATAACGAATGTGTGGTAGACGAATCTCAGAAAAACGTGCCGCTTATATAGTCCTCAGGCATATTAATAGCACAGCCAATTTTGGCCCGTAATTTTATTTTTGTCTGGTTAATTTCCAGTGGACACAAGGTACCGGGCGCGCACGTGAAGACCTCTTGCGGAAGTCGTTTCAAAAACTGAGGCGTCTGTTTAGCTTTACAAAAGTTACTCAATTTGACGCCTCATGTCGCGATGACGTACACAGGGCACCTTGGCATGACGCGACGACTATCCATCTCATCGTCATTTCCTCATCTCCTCCAGAAATAGAGAGTCTGGCTCTCACTCATTGTATCGCGTCGTTGTGTGCCAGGTTCATTAAATCGCACAATCACGCCTTTGTCTCGCCGACCCTTACCCTCGCTCAACTAAATCACCATTCCGGCAACCTGCGCTAACCCAACTCTACTACAATACCAAAATACAATTGAGTCCCTGCAGATGTGAGACCAATGACCAGAACACCATACACCGGCCCACACCAGACGCCGCCTCCGTGGCGGGGTAAAGGCGGGGTAAAGGCGGGGCAAACCTTATATTCCTAACTGTTACAAGCCGAGGCCATTAGGTTATAGAGGTTTCAGATTTATCGTGATAAATGCTACCAGCTACGAGATGCAGAGCTTGTGTGTATCGTTGTTGAACACGGCCTCGTAGGCCAGGCCCACGCGGTCAACGACATCCGAGGCGAGCATAGCCCTGCGCTTCTCCTTGAAGGCAAGTCTGGCAGCCTCGCGAGTGATCAATGAGCCCCCGCACGCAGCCAAGACAAGCAACTCCTTCTCGGGAATCTCAGACCCCACTATCGGCCATAGCCGGTTGCGGTAGGCAATAGTCCAGCACAGAAACGTGCCTATAGTTCCCGAAAGCGTATCTCCCTGACCGCTGACTCGGCGCAGGCTTCCCTCGCGGTCATTGCTCAGCGATATATGGCCGTTGGAAATGTAGTCCGCATTACCCTTCTCCACGATAACCACCCCGCCCAGTTTTTCTGCTAGTTCCCTGCATTGATTACCGTTGCCCAATTCTGACGTCAGGCCGGCCTTTTCCCGTAAGCGCGAAAATTCCATTACGTTTGGGGTCAACACAACGTTCGCGTAATTTTTAATAAGATCCAGCTTTTTTGTAATCAGATAAAGCCCATCGCCGTCAATCACGATAGGCAAGTTCTTGTCTCGCGCTTCCTTGATAATAAGCTCGGCGTATTTCTGCATGTGGTCATCTCTCCCAAGGCCAGGGCCAATTACAACAACGTGCACTCGATTGAGTACAGTCATGACGCTTTTCATGACTTTCTCGCTGGGCTCTTCAGAGTCCAGAAACGGGTGCACCATGAGATTTGGAGAGTATCCTTTGATAGCGTTGCCGGCTTCCTTATCACAGATAATATGGGCCATGTCACTACCCAGTAGGGTGGAGCTCTGTGCGGAGAAGTATGGGGCACCAGTGTAACTTGTTAGTGGACTGACACAGCGTCGCAAGACGTTTCGCATATATACAACACTCAAATGTTCAATCGAACTCAAAGGGTTCTTGTGTTTTGTTCTGCTCTCCACTCACTCCCTACTACCTCCAACGATAACTATTCGACCCGCTATGTTAGTACTCGCCTACTGCCTCCTTTCTACCCACCTTGGCCCTTGTGGAACTTGGCCGATAGCGGTGGGATGATGTTTCGAATCCGCTGCACTAATTCTCGACTCATAGTAGAGGTTTGTAGCGCGATTGCAGAAATAATGCTGTAAATACGAGATATAATAGCAAGTGTCTCATGTGGCGGTGGCCGATGTTGCAGCCGCACGGGTTAGGGTCCGTGCGGCGTAGAAAAATTGTGAAATATCGCCCATCACTATCGAGAAGATAATTTTCGTATCACAACAAACCTATAGACTAAGGCCTTCTGTTCTCTGATTTCCGGTGACAGCAAGGACTATTGACACGTGAAAACACAATCCTACAATAAACTCACACCTCAGCACCCTGTCAACATGGTCTCACTTCGAGATCAAATAAAAGCATTAACGTCGGCAAAGCCGGTGGATTTCGACCCTGAAGATGACGAGCGAAATGTCGGATCCGACTCGGAAGCTTCTAGTGGGGAAGAGGAGAATAACGCTAGAGAACATTATGTGACCGTCGAAAAGAGCAGATTGAGAGAAGACGACCTAGAGATGGATAATGTCAAGTACAAGGGCTCTAGAGTGAGCAGAAAAAATTTATATGAGGGGGAGGCCAGTGAGGATGAAGAGGACGAGGAAGTCAGTGGCGAGGACAGCGAGGGCGAGGGTGTCAGCGAAAACGAAGATATTAGCGGCGAGGAAAGTGCTGAAGGTGACAGTGGAGACGACAGTGAATATGACAGTGAAGAACTAGACGAAGAAGCAATGGACGAACGAATGGAAGAGGAAAGATCAAAGCTCCAGGAGCTGATGGCCGAGGAGCAGAAAAAACTCGTTAACAACCTATCGTCCGCTGCGAAACAGGATGCCGTCAAGGGTGCTGCTGTGCAGAAACAGATGGACCTGTACGAAAGTGTTCTGGAGGCCAGAATCACTATTCAGAAAGCCGTTTCCGCAGCCAACACGCTACCGGTGGGTGAGACAGATCTGGCTGTCGACTCAGACCTGCGAAGGGAAACACTAGACAAGGTCTATGACCTGATAGAAGGACTGGGAAAGCTGCGAACCAAGCTCATGAAGAGCGACCAGGTTAAGGTTTCGTATAGCGGATTAGGCAAGCGGTCGCTAGAGAGTGCATATGGCACAGTTAGCAGCCTGGACGAGGCTCTCAAGTCTTACCGAGAGACCACCTTAACCAAATGGTCCCGAAAGATTCAGTCGTCATCCGGTACCACAGCATTGCAGAACAGCAAATTCCGTTCGTTAAACCAGACTGCTACTATCCAGGTTTCTTCGACGCTAGCAGATATGGAGAGACTGGTGAAGCGAACGCGAATCAACCGATCAAATTATGTGATACTGGGCCATGAAGAAAAAGAGGAGGAGGAACATTTGAAGGAGAACCCACACATTTTTGATGACAGCGATTTTTACCGACTCATTCTGAAAGACCTTGTTGACAAGAAAATGGCTGACTCAGCTAATGCATCCGGCATTCGATGGACTGTCGCACAGAACAAAATCAAGTCGAAAAACACCAAGGATAGGAAGGCTTCCAAGGGACGAAAGCTTCGATACAATGTCCAGGAGAAGGTTCAAGGTTTTGCAGCACCCCGACCAGTGTTTGACTGGACTGACGAACAAATGGACGAGCTCTTCTCGTCTCTCTTCGGCCGAAAGATTAAGGTCGACGAGGACGAGCCAGAGTCTGAGGAGGAGGACCTGCCGGCCGACAACGGTGGTCTGCGGTTGTTTGGTTAATCTGCCGATAGACCCGCACTGAACTCCGACTTGCATGTGTTGATGTATCGTTAGTTATTTATCACTCTCATCACTGTCATATGCCACCAGAGGCCTGCTGTCTTTGAGTTCTAGCGTAGTTTTGTTTCCTTCGGGTGTTTGTTTCCGGCGCCTCATATTGAACCCAGTAGCAAACGGGTCGTTCGCTTGCTGTACTAATGCAGAAATCACATCAACAGGGCCTTTCTTGTCAAACAAATTGCTGTTTCTGACGGCGTTAAGTTCTCTTACAGCACTCTCAACGGTGTCGTCGGCGAAATCAACCTGTGAGGCTATAATATCATCTGCCTTGTGTGCCCTAGATAGTGGTATTGCTAGTGAAAACTTGTCTTGTAACTTTTGGTCCTCTTGCAATTCACGCCGAATCTTCATTTTCTCCTCTCTAAACGACTTTCTGAGCTCTTGAGACCGGTCGAAATCGTTTCCCCATTGCATCTGGTTGAGATGGTACAATTTTTTGAGCTGGTCTTCTTTCTCTCTGGCAATAGCATCCTGCTCTATCCGTGAAAAGGCATTGGACCCCAGTTTTGGTTCGAGCTGCTGCTGCGATATGCTCGAAGCGGCTCTTCTGGCGCCTTCGACTATCGCGTAGTCTGTGTTTTTGGGATCCGTTTCTATAGCGATAACGCTCTTGCAGTGTTTACACTTGACTGAGAACCTCCATATCGGCGTAGTGTAGTAACTTCCGTTGTGCTGTTTTTTGGCGTTAAACCGGTTTCCTTGGGCTAAGCGGGTGTCACAGGAAAGGCAGTATATATCGAATGGAAGTTCAAATCGTACCACGAGGATTCCTTCGCCGCTCTTCCTTTGCCGCTTCCCTAGCGCCTTCACACCGGCTAGCTTGTTTGCACTGGACTTTCCATCATAATCTGGGGGATAGTATTTGTTGAACCCTGTGTTAGCACTGTAGTTCAGGTTGTGCGTGTCGAAAAAACTGGGTATGAAACGACTTGGATCAGCCGTCAATGGCGCTGATCTGATCAGCGCTTATCACGAACCACTCAGCTGCCAAATGACCGGTCCTAAATATCGCATTCTGGCGGTTCATAATTTTAGACAACCTTGCTCCCGTCTTCATAATCCATCGACTCTCGTCCTTTGCATCCATCATCTACTTACCCTGCATTTGGTCGGTCGAAGCATATGAAATGGATGATGGGACTTCGACGCGTGAATAGACGCGACAACACCGGACGAGGCAGACATCTACACGACTGAACGTATCGGCATACATTTGCTTCACTCGTGATATCTCAAGATGTACGGAGATGTGGCATCGAAACTGATTCAAGATGCTCGAAGGACGCAAAACCTTGATACCGTCCCTGCGTACCAGGAGGAGATGGTTAGAGCCGTTGCCCGTGAAATCAGGGACATATACAGGCTCATTGAGGAGCTTTCACAGGACGATGACAGCGACGACCGTATAGAAAAGTGTAAGCTTATTGTTTTCCACTTGTGCATGCGAAGAAACAAGAGATGTCTGCTCGCATACCAAAAAGTGCGAGCCGACAAGCTAGGGCAGTTGATTTGGAGTGAGGAACTAGACACAGACGCCGCTTCTATGGCAAACCTCAGTCTACCCGAGCAGGACTACATTCACAAGTATGGCGAGCTTGTGGTGGACTACAAAGGCGAGTGGACCGACATTGATTTAACGGGGTCGATTGAGCCGCCTAAGGACTTGTTCATCGACGTCAGAGTGCTCAAGGATGCAGGAGAGATCCAGACTGAGTACGGAGTGTTCAATCTGACGAAAAACAGCCAGTTTTTCGTGCGACAAGGCGATGTCCAACGATTGATCCAGCAGGGCTACCTACAAAAGCTGTGATTCAAAGTCTCGTTCTCAACCAACTAGACCATCAGCCAGTCGAGTATTCTATACGCGGGCCGATCCAAGACATGATTGCGCAGAACGGTCGCTATATGGTTGAAGGGAGTCCCTGATCATTAATCCGTCAAACCTCTCAATTCCCAGCAATTCTTCGACAAAGAAACCGGTGAAAGCGTTAAGGATTTAATACACTGTCGTCTTATGACAGGCCCGCATGCTATTCTCGTCCACATCTCAAAAACAGCTTGAGGTTTGTCGGCAATGAAATGTTACAGGCGAGCATCCAGGCTCCTGGCGGTCTCAGACTGAGCAATGCGTGCAGGAGTTGTCTGTTAACTTGGAAAGAGGCACTGCTGCACGGAAGCCACTTCTCAGTCTTCGAGAGCCAACTACTGTCCCTTCAAGTCTCTAGCCACTGCGTTCCAACATTTTCGAGGTTAGCTCGGCTCGAATATGGCTGATATCTCTCTGATACCTGAAAGTAACAGGAAAGACTATCCTAGTTATCACACCAGACTGGCTGGTGTAAAATCTGCTCGGCGCTAGGTATTGATTAACTCTCATCGCCGAATGGCTAAGTAAAGTCGGCTGAATTTATCATTAGCGGTATTGCAACCGAGGGACGCAATAGCAAACAATGAACAGCGCTAAAGTGAGTCGATAGAATAAATTAACACCGTGCCCAATACTTATCCGCAAAACAATAAACTATAAGTGGTAGTCGCCCAGATCACGTGAGCGCGCGAACGTCTATTGAAGCTCACCACGCTTACCATATCGCCACACCACACACGACGCACAATGCCACCAAAATCAGACTGGGAGAAGTACAAGGCGCCAATTGACGACGATGAGAAAGAGCCTGAGAACATCATTCCGCTGTCGGAGGGTGACATTCAGGTTCTGAAGACCTATGGCGCTGCCCCGTACCTGGCTGCGTTGAAGAAGATCGAAAAAGACGTGAAGGATATTCAGAGCCGAATCAATGAAAAGATCGGTGTTAAGGAATCCGATACCGGTCTAGCGCCACCCCACTTGTGGGATATCATGGCCGACAAGCAGACAATTTCTCAGGAACAACCATTACAGGTTGCTCGATGCACAAAGATCATTCAGTCCCCAGACAGCCCCGACAAACTGAAATACGTCATCAATGTCAAGCAGATTGCCAAGTTTGTTGTTTCGCTAGGAGAGCGAGTCAGTCCAACCGATATCGAAGAGGGCATGCGAGTTGGTGTTGAGCGAAACAAGTATGAAATCATGTTGCCTCTTCCGCCGCGAATTGATCCTACCGTTACCATGATGACTGTGGAGGACAAGCCAGACGTGACCTATGGAGATGTTGGTGGATGCAAGGACCAGATTGACAAACTGCGAGAAGTTGTGGAGCTGCCTCTCCTGTCACCAGAACGATTTGTCAGCCTTGGAATCGACCCACCAAAGGGTATCTTGCTGTACGGACCACCTGGTACCGGTAAGACCCTGTGTGCTCGAGCCGTGGCCAACCGAACAGACGCGACCTTTATTCGAGTCATTGGCTCCGAGCTGGTGCAGAAGTACGTCGGAGAGGGTGCGCGAATGGTGCGAGAGCTCTTCGAGATGGCACGAACAAAGAAGGCATGCATAATTTTCTTTGACGAGGTTGACGCCATTGGTGGTGCCCGATTCGACGACGGTGCCGGTGGTGACAACGAAGTCCAGCGAACCATGTTGGAGCTTATCACACAGCTGGACGGTTTTGACCCGCGAGGCAACATCAAGGTTATGTTCGCTACCAACAGACCCAACACGTTGGACCCTGCTCTTCTGCGACCTGGCCGAATTGACAGAAAGGTTGAGTTCAGTCTGCCGGACGTCGAGGGCCGAGCCAACATTTTTAGAATTCATTCAAAGAGCATGTCCGTTGACCGAGATATTCGATGGGAGCTGATTTCGCGTCTGTGTCCAAACAGCACGGGTGCCGAGTTGCGGTCCGTGTGCACTGAGGCTGGTATGTTTGCCATTCGAGCCAGGAGAAAGGTCGCCACGGAGAAGGACTTTTTGGCGGCTGTCGAGAAGGTTATCAAGGGTAACTTGAAGTTCAGCAGTACTTCACAGTACATGCAGTATAACTAGTTCTGTTAAGCCGCTCTAGATTTTCCGGAGCAGTCAGTAGATTGCAGTATAATATATTGATAAGAGGACGCGTAAGAGGTGAGGTACAATAAGGTACTATGGTCATTATATACAGTTCGTTAATGTTTTTGTGAGCATTTAGGTGCTGTGAGGAGCTATGATGATGAGGATGTGACGTTGCTTTGTTACCACCACGACAACAAACCCATACCATCAGCCTGGCACGAACCCAATATCTGATATGGTGCCACTTGGTTCTCTTCTGTTTGCTCGTCTCGTCTAGGATGCTTCTGTGTGAAAATCTCCTGCTCCACTCTAAATCGCACTTTTTCATTGACATCCATGTACAATTGTTGGTCCTCAGCTATCTTCCAGACCCAGGCCTGCTCTGTAGGGATGAAAACACAGTTCTCGAAAAGCATAGATTTGGGAATGTGAATATCGTTGAAGAACTCCATCTTGATATTGATTCCTGCCTCTGTACAAGAGGAGATCCAACCGACGAGGACCTCACCGACGAAGGGCCTGAAGACAATTATTCTGAACGTGGTCTTGACGAAAGCAGAGCCGTCGCCGTGCTTGATGAGCCCATCGCCAACGGTTTCGATGTCGTACAGACAAATGCAAAGACCAACGTTGTGAACAACCTTGTTGGCGTACTTGTTGTTAATTTCGTCTTCCAACGCCGCCTCAGGTTTGCGAGAGAACGTGGACGGCTCCAGCCGGATCACATCAGTGATCTTTGTAAGGACAAACATGGAGCATTCGCTTCAGATGTAGCGGATGATTTTTTAGCAGTCGTTTAAGGAAGCGCGGTGGGGGACCAGAGCGCTATCTGTAAAGTGGTAAACAGTGCGTGGAAACTTTTTAGCTCAGGAATGGCGAAAGTCATCTATCACTACAGCAGGAGAGTTTTAGATACACGTTGAACAGTCTTGGGTCGAGTATGATGCTCTTGATTTCCAATCTGTTTGTGCAGCGCAAAATTTTCCAGCGCAACAAAATCTCGCCACGACACACTCATAATTGGTCTCTATGGCCTTAGATTGCAGGAAATGACTTAGAGAGTCATAATATATCGATATAACGCCCAAAATCGTAGTTTCCGCCCGGAAATCTGCAAACTCCCGCAATCACTTGGGCTTATTTTCACAATTTTCAAGGAAAAGCGGACTTAGCTCAGTTGGGAGAGCGTCAGACTGAAGTCGACTTCAGTTCAGAGCAATCTGAAGGTCCTGTGTTCGATCCACAGAGTTCGCATTTCTGCCCATTTCGGCAATAGTTTAGTGGCTAGAATTTCCGCCTGTCAGTCCATCAATCTTCCGATTGTGAACAGCTCGCGGGGGACCGGGGTTCAATTCCCCGTTGCCGAGCTTTTTGCGTCGCTAAGCGCTTCAAGTTGGCCGCGGAAACAACCTCGAGCTCGGGTAGGGTTGTAGTCGGAATTCTTCGCTTGTGAGCCGCACTCAAGAGTGTCTAAGCTCTGTCTTAGCGCGCCTCTCTTATTTGCGCGATAAAACACGGTTGATACGAGTCGGTGGCGAGTAGAGGACAGCCTGTGACTATTGAATACTGTATCTTCTATGGCTTTAATGGCGGCCGGCTTGCAATTGTTAGTGCTGCGAGTTTGAGTCTACATGCTAACTTTCGATCTGCATAACCAAGCGCCCTGTTCGGTGATTGCGCGTCGACGCAGGGCTCTTATTCAATCGACTGCTGCTTTTACCGCAGCACGCTAGTATCCTACGCCCACGCCCATCTCTACGGCTTTCACATTCATGATATTCCATCTCATTTCATCCCGCCAGTGGTCAGCCAATGGTATGTGATGTGTATGAGTGTTATCATTGCGGGGTAAGCAACACTCTGCATGTCTGACCCTGGTCCGCTCTCCTTCTTCCTCGCATGTGACCATGCTTGTGAAAATAGCGATTGGCGTGGTATTAGTCCCGGTTTTGTTATGGGTTCTGGAGCTATACAATGAAGTGATGTACCGCTGGGGCACCAAGCGTCGGGGGTGCGAATTGCCTGAGGAAAGTCGAGAGTTTCCGTTCGGCCTGCCAAGGGCCTTCAGGCGAATGAGGCAACTCCGCGATGGAATGTTCAGCGAGGGTATTAGGCTGGAGATTCAAGCCACTGGAAAGGACACACGAAAGTTGCAAAGCATCTTTACCAGCATCATTGTGACCACCGATCCTGCCAATATCAAGGCGATCCTGTCCTCTCAGTTCAAAGACTATGGAATCGGACGACGGTATGCAGTCGCTGCGCCTCTTCTGGGCAGTGGTATCTTTACACAGAGTGGCGCATTGTGGCAGCACTCCAGGACCATGCTGAGGCCGTTCTTCAGCGTAGAACAGGTATCCAGGCTGGAAAGTCTGCAGAAACACTCAGACGAGCTCATAGCGCTGCTGGACACTAAGTTCCCAGTGGACGTCCAGCCGCTGTTTCTGAAGTTTACCCTGGACACAGCGACAGAGTATCTTTTCGGCGAGTCTACACATGCGTTGACCGCCGGCGGCCCGCTCGGCTCAGAGGGGGCTGCCGCCGCAATTGAGTTTGGCAAAGCACTTGACATTAGCGAGGATTGGCTGACAATGCGCACTGCCTCTGGTGGCCTGTACCGTTTCGTCACAGGCAGCGAGTTTCGACGTGTTTGCAAAGTGTGCCAGGAGTTTATCGGCTCCTACGTCCATGCGGCCCTAGACAAATCCGAAGGGAAGAGACAATGTTTCCTGACTCAAATGGTTGAGGAAACCCGTGATCCGATTGTCCTCCGTGATCAGGCGTTTAACTTACTTATTGCGGGTCGAGATACCACAGCCGCTCTGCTGACACTCATCATTGGCGCACTGGCTCTCAACAAGCACGAATGGTTCAAGCTACGAGAGGCTGTGGTCCAAGACTTTGGAACTACGAGCGACACAATCACTTACTCTGCCTTGAAGCGGTGCACGCAGCTCAAAAATACAATCAATGAGACACTGCGACTCTATCCAGTAGCACCAATCAATGGACGACAGACAACTTGTGATACAACGCTGCCTCGAGGCGGAGGCCCAGACGAAAATAGCCCGATCTTTGTGCCCAAAGGCATGATGGTGTATTTTCATTCATACTCAACCCAGCGTGATCCGAGGTACTGGGGCAACGATGCGCTTGAATTTAAGCCAGACAGATGGAACAACGCTAAGCTTCCGGCCTATGTGTACTTTCCATTCAACGCTGGACCAAGAATCTGCATCGGTCAGCAATTGGCCCTGACGGAGGCCTCGTACACTTTGGTAAGGATCTGTCAGGAGTTTAGTGATATCCAGGGAACACCAGAGTTTTTGGCGGACGGTATTAAGGAAAAGTTCCGGTTGACAATGGTTGCAAGAGACGGCGTTCCGGTGACTTTCAAGCGTTGATCGTCGGGAATGGCGAGACAAGTCTGAGAGAAACAGGGACAGCCTTGAGGGTTTAAAATTTTTAATCAGTAAGGAATTGAGTATTGATTATCGGTCTGAGGTTAAGCTATCTCTTGAGATCTTTATTGTACGATCAACCTGTAGGCTTATGATGTACTTACAGTTGGTCATCTCCGCCGAGCGATTCGCATGAGTATGCACCCCAACTCGTGTCCAATGGTGTCGCTCTCCAAGTGTTGAGTCAACCCTAACCCATGACTCAATCTGACTCCTGAGTCATGCTGATCATGACAGTTGACTACCATGTTGAGCGCACGGCTACAGGGGATTCTTGACAAACGACGTGAAAAGTCTACACTCAGAGGGTTAACCCTTGCCAAGCCAGGGCAGCTGGACTTTTCAAGCAACGACTATCTCTCGCTAATTGACTGTGAGACCTTGAAGAACGTATACTTGACCGAACTCACGAAATGTCCTGAGAATGGGATGAAGCTGGGTGGGGGTGGTTCACGGTTACTAGACGGCAATTCGGCCTATATTGAGAGCTTGGAGCAATACATTGCAAAGTTTCACAACGCTCCAAACGGTCTGTTGTTCAATTCCGGGTTTGACGCCAATGTCGGTCTATTTTCCTGTATTGCTCAGCCAGGTGACTTTGTTGTTTATGACGAGTACATCCATGCTAGTGTTCATGATGGAATGAGGCTTTCGCGGGCCACCAAATGCATTCCATTCGGGCATAATTCCGTGGAGAAGCTTGCGACTGTCTTGGTCCAATTGAGAGAGTATCTTAAAGGAGGAAAGGCGAGCGTCTTTATAGCTGTGGAAAGCGTCTATTCTATGGATGGCGATACAGCTCCACTATTGCAGATTCTTCACTGTATGGACACAATACTACCCAAGGGAACTGGACATCTTATTGTTGACGAAGCTCACGCCTCAGGTGTCTGCGGACCAAACGGCAAAGGATTGGTTTGTCAACTTGGACTAGAGGACAGGGTTCTTGCTCGAACACACACATTCGGAAAAGCATTGGCCACAGGAGGCGCCATAGTCCTCTGTTCAGACCTGGTTCGCCTGTACCTGGTCAATTATGCACGACCACTTATCTACTCGACGGTTCTGGGGTTTTACGCCTTAGCCGCCATCAAGGCTTCTTACGTCTATCTTCAAGGCTATCCTGAAGCGATGGAACGGAAGCAAAAGCTATGGAAACTGATTTATTACTTCCACGAGAAAGTCAACGCCATACCGAAAACAGACTTGTTAACTGTCGCTCAGGAACAGCCAAAATGTTGCATATTTGCATTGAAGTGTCCTCGCCCAAGAAGCCTGGCTGCATACTGTCAAAACAGAGGAATCATGATTCGTCCTATTGTCTCCCCCACTGTTCCTAAAGGACAAGAACGTGTACGTGTGTGCATCCATGCTGGAAACTCAACTCAGGAAATTGATACGCTCGTCAGCACTATCAACGAGTGGATTGCTCTTGAGGCAAACAAGGCGCCTAGCCCTAAAATATAGCATGTACCAATAGACCCTAGCGCACTTTGACACTGACTGATCGACATTGTATCGTGTTTCCGTCTTTCATTATGATTTTGCCCGCTAATTGTTGAACTTGCGTTTCTCAGCTTCGTAAGCCGCATGCTGTGCGGCGTTACGTCCGCGGTCCGATGCCTCCCCAAAATCACGTTTTTCAATGAATAGACACTTTGGCCGAGTTGGTCTAAGGCGTTCGACTCAAGTGATCCAACTTTCGCAGTTTAAGCGCGATTTCGAATCTCGTAAGAGGCGTGGGTTCAAATCCCACAGGTGTCATATTTTTTGGACGTTTGTACGTACGGCCAGCTTGGTATTTTTGCTTTGCAGCTTGTTAGGATGGGACAGGCCCAGACATGCTTAACCGTTAAGTGCAGCATGATACATTTCGAGTTTAGGATGCATTAGCATGGTTTTCTGTAGGGATCTCGATCAACGTACGTACCGGCCAGATATCGAGTACTCGATTTATCAAGTCAGGCACCGTACATTTGTCCAACGAGCTAGGTATACGTTATTCAGTACGTGGTATATTCCTGGAGCGCACACGAGATTTGCCTTAGTCCCTACGCGTTCGGTAGATTGAGGTGCGAACTCGCAAAGGATTTTGATCTCATCGATCTGTGCCGTACGTGTTATGCACGCGTACCAAAGAGGCAACTCCGGAAAGTATGAAACACATTGTTAAGTGTACGCAGGCACATTCAATGAGAGACCACTAAGAACCAGATCAAGAGCACTGTACTGGGATGTGGTGGTATCATCTTAGGGCTCTGAAGCATACCAACTTTAAACTTAGCGCGTCATCATGCGTTACCGACCGTCCTGGTCCTGGTTGTTTTCACTCGTACATGCGCTGAGGCATGCAAGTTATGATTCTATTGCTCTATGGACATAAACGTTTGTAAGACAAGATCGTTTCAGACTGCAGAGTTCGCTTGGAAGAACCAGTCACTGAAGCAGTCATCGTTCGAGTACGATCGAATTGAATTTTCGGCTGGAATACAGGGCCCTTTAAATAGTCGCCCACGTTAGTGTTCACAAGCGCGAAATGTGTCTGGTTCCTGAAGCCTAATGACGCAAGCCTCACGGCCCTTCTGGCGACTTCGTAGGATATATAGAGGAACCAGCCGTTGTACTTGTACTCTCCAACTACCTCTCCAAAGACATTCCGAAGATGAACGACCAGGCCTTCGAAATCGATGAACATGAAGTATACGCCTTTAAGCAGCGAATGCGTGTAATGATACAACAGTGACTAGGTTAGTAAAGCGTGATTGGAACCGGTACGTGTTACTCACATATGCCCATCGAACGAAGTATCTGAGCCATTGCTTATCGTCCTCGGAGAAACCGGCATCCTGGAGTTCGAAGACCTTATTGATTTGAATGACAATCCAGCACCTTTCTCTACCCGACCTAGGGGTCGGCCTCTCTGTGCCTCCTACTGCGACCGGGTTGGAATGGTCATATTTCATCATAACAGTGTATACCACTTTGCCAGGGACGACTGAACCACCGCATCCTTCATTGCTACACAACAGATTGTCTGTGGTGTTCTTATCAGCGCATTTACAATGATCTCTGACGTCCAAATTAGCCACGTTGTCGTTAACATTGCCCGGCAGTCCAAAGTCGACATTGATATTACGCTCTCCCCTGATGTTCTCTGCCAAGTGCACCGGCCACACTAACTCTCCCGCGGGTACATCGACAAATGATTCGTCGTGAGCTTTGGCACGTTCCACCATGGCTTTGAGTACTTCTATACCATCACGGATGGTCCTGGGAGTAATCCTAGGAGGATTGTCGGAAGTCCTCTGGGAGTCATGTACGGGCTTGATCAGCACTTTTCTAACGTCTTCATTAACTAGTTAGCTTTGTTTGGCCTATACGTGCGGGCGTAGGATACTCACGGTTGGGGGGTCCATATTCAATATCCTTTCCATGTTGGTAGTACCGACTCAGCCATTGACAAAAGTCAGACTTAATCATTATGTGGTATCCAGTTAGTTGGTCAACCGTGATCAGTTCTCTTTCATCATCACCACCAAACGTGCCATAGCCTGGAACGTACTTGACTTGCGAGTAGCGTGCTTTCATCGTCCAAAATGGTAATCGATCGATCGCTTCTGCGCTCGCAGTCATACGAACAGGTCTTTCACCTCCAATGGTGTCCATCTGGACTCGCTGATTAACTGCTGCAGACTGAACGTTCAGCAGTTGAACGAACGACTCGTCATGTGACTGACCAAAAGCAATGTTGTTCGGAAGCGAGAATTACGCCATCTAACATGTTATGCGACTGTTTGCAGTATCGCCCTCAATTTAGGGTGGCACATTCAATCCACAGTACCGGGACTGGATACCGTACGTGTAGCTTCAGTGCTGACTTATTCTCTTGCGTGGGCGCGCATCTGATAATTAACTTATTCCTGCGGCTGGCATGCATTACGTCCGATCCGTGGCTATATATTGTTGTATACGTGGCGTGGCTAGCAATAACTCTAGTTCAGTATGGTCGACCGCCGGTTAACTGGTCTCGGAACTTCCAGGATTAAAGGTCAGCGAAGTGCATACATCGGCTTCACTAGATGCCCCACCACGGAGTATCCCTCTCCTGCGTATAGGCATTTCGTGGTCCCATAGACCTCGACAGTCTCTTCGGGGTGCGAGCCAAGTAAGGCCGTAGTCTATGCTTTCCTTCAAGTCCTTATGGCTCGACTGTCCATTCAGTTTTGCATATAGTTCAATGCAGACACGTCAGTGGTCACCGTTTCTGAAAGGCTGTGGTGTCGGCCAGTCGCTTGCAGGCCGAGATTCCCACCATTAGGTCTGGATTGATAGTGAATATTCGATCTGTGGTGGAAGTCTTTTTGCATGAGCACTCTCATTCTCCCGTTAAGGTAGTAGAACTCGGTAAGGCCTATGACGGGAGCCGCGAGTCAATCGGCCTGACGGACTCTGCCGTACGTTCAGATTGGTCCAGGAGATTGTTGCGGGACAACCGTTCCTTGAACTTAATTCTCAGTCAACTTTGAGTTTTCTTTCATACGCCTCTTGCATGTAATTGGCATTCACCTTAATTCAAGCTATACATACGTGTATGTAAAGTTCAGCGTACTCTATGGTCGTATAAATTCTATTCCGTCGCTTATATCAAGCCGTGTGCTTCTGGAACACTTTTTTGAGTCCGCCGGCCTGCTGTTTCCCGGCAATCAGATTTACATTGGCGGCGGCGGCAGATAGAGTCGTACTGGTGTTTGTCGGCCAGAGTTGATTGAATAAAGCCTGAAACTCAGACCGATCAGTCGTCGCAGCAGCTTCTTGAATTAGAGCCTTATTGCCGTCTGTGTCAATACCACCCCTTCCGCTGTTGTCATAGGTGAGTTTCCGTGCATCGGCTCTAGCGTGACGATAGTACTCGCCGTCTCCAACGTCCTGCGTATAGGAGACCTCGTTGAACTCACTTAAAGGATACCGTGTGTTTCCATTCATGTTGTAGAGACTGTAGGTGTTTTGCTTGACTGCAATAGAATCGCTGTTGCTGTCAATGTCATACATCCTGGCAATATTGATGGTGTTGCTGCCATTGCTGAGGACAAAGAAACGTAGCGCGATCGGGTAGCTGTATTCGAAAGAGCTGGCAGTTTTGCCGTTGACCTGGACATAGTTGATTCCTTCAGAATCCTGAGCTATGTCTTGATCGTTACCGCTGTTCCAGATCGTCATGGCGTTGGAAAACGCGCCTTTCTGAGACCAGGCGTAGTCAATTGATTCTTCATGTCCGTCGTGGTAGAAGGTCAGGTTGGCCTCGTTGGTCACTGTCTGGCTGACGTCAATATACTGAAACAGGGTTCCGTTCAAGGCGCTGCCATCTTTCTTGGGCTGGTGTTCGCTCGAGGTGGTGTAGCTGCCGGAGCCTTCCACACCCTCGACTTCCCACGTGAGCACGTTTGCATTAAGTAACCAGTCCTCGAGCGTGGCGTTACTGTTATTTATTTTGAGTCCGTTTGACATGGACACACGGACCTCTGCGGAGCCGTTCCATAGAAGAGGAAGGAACGGGGTCACGTCAACCTTGTACGACGGAACGTCGTAAGCGTTGATTCCCACTATTGGATACCACATATATGGCGACAATCCGCCAGTATATATGATGGGAAAAGGCTGTGCGAAGCCAGCCAGCTGGTTGTTGACAAACACCTCAACGATTCTGGCTGGACCCTTGGCTGGGGAGACAGAGTTCGGAGGGAGAAGTTCAGCGTACTCATCAAAAACGTTGGTGTACCAAAACTCTTCATTGGAATCGCCTGAGGCAAACACATCAAGAGTCACTTGGGTCGTGTTGGCTGGGAACGGGCCAAGCGTCCAGGTTAGTTCGTGCTTGGGGTAGTACAGTACAGTCCCGGTCTGGTTTGTGAGCGGAATAACCCGATCCGCATATCTCTGAATTTCGTATGATTGAGCAACGTTGTTCGGGTCAATTTTGTTCAAGTCGATGTTGTAATAACTGGCGGTGAGGTTGAGAGAGATGACTCCAGTATCCTGATCTGTGACGACATTGTTTAGCAGAATAGCCACTTCTTGGCTATCAGTGAACAGACTTCGGTACTCTGAGACGTCTTTGCTGAAACTCCACACAACGCGGTCTCTACTGGGCTCGGCGGTAGAGGGCCGCCAGATCTCAGCACCGCCAACGAATATGTGGCCGAGACGGTCATACTGTACGCCAAACGTGCTGGCGTCGAGGGACAACACCACGTGAGTGAACTCTAGAGCTGGAGCCGAAAACTGTGCTGTGTACGGCTGGTCCCATGTGTTTGCAAACGACGTGCTGGCGATGAGCTGCGTTGCGACAGCACTGCCATAATCGGGAAGGGGTCCGCTCACCTCAAGAACCTCTTGCGAGGTGCCTCTTTTGTGGTTTTGATGGCGGTGTCGCTGGGCGGACGCATTGAGGAACAATAGCGTCAGCACAAGCAGCATAGCACCTAACTCTCTGCACCCGGGATGACGTATGGGTATATATATACACCAATTCCTTCCGAAAGCCTTAAGGCGGCTGTGACACCGCGTAGATTTAGCACCGTAGATCCATGCAGATTGCCGGCTCGAGATATTTCCTTACATTCGAAGCAGCGGCCTGTACAAAACCCTTTTGGTTATAACAGTGAGATGAGCATTGCGTCTCATAGAACACTGTTATACGCTTTGCATCGGCTTCACACCACGTCGCTCCCGTGTCAGATTACGCTTCCGGGAAAACAGGGCGTCTAATGTAGGGGTTAGCGAGAGCTTAATTTTTCTGGCAAACACTGCATGGTCACGTGAGTGAGCCTGGTACCTGCAGATCGATATCGAGGTCTCGCGTTTCATGTTCAACTGGCGTATTCGGTTTCTTTAGGTATATATGAAGAGCCAAGAGGCGAGATGGCATAAGCGAGCGCCTTATCAACTGAAACACCGATGCATGTCTCGGATGTGCGGCCAGAATAGAGTTTGTTAGCGATACACATGCATCGATATTATATGTCGGAATGTAAAATTGCTCAAGCTAGTTGTTGAACATTGGACTTGTGGTTCTTGCAATTGAGAGTATGATAAATGCTTAGAACTTCAGTGTGTAAGATTACGAACACTCGCTGCCGGTGTCTCAGCATGCCGCTATCCTAAGATCCGTATTAGTAAAGGCAATCGAGAATTGTATAGAACTCTGGGCCAGGTTTGAAATCGACCATTTCCTTGGCAATTGAAGTCGACAGTGTACAGATAAGTTAAGTCTATAGGGTTTTGTGAAACTTATAGACGGAAGCGCGTAGGTCGGCCCTTGGCGTATACTCAGTCCCTGCTCTTCTCGCTTGGCAGGAGAAGCAGTGCCGACAAGCTACGGCACTTGTGCTCAGTAGTTGGAGACGGTCGCTTAAAATAAGGGTTGCCCACTGCTTGCCAGGAGCTGGGTATCCGTCTAATTATGCTGATTTAGCTGTAGCTGTACGTAGGGAAATTGTCACACGTATACGCCTCAGAAATCCACATAACCTCAATAGCTAGCGTTCGTGACAAACTGAATAACACAACGTTCCTATTGACACTCTACTGGAAAGAACGTAGGGCCAGATTGGACATGATCAAATGATTAAACTCATCAGAATATGTATACATACGACATATTCGCGCTCATGTTATCAATAAGTTTTCGAAAACACTTATCCTGACAGCGATGTTTGTGCTCCAACAGAGTGTACGTGCTTATCGGATTCACGTGACATCAGCGATAAGATCACGTGACGCGAAAATTATCGAGGTTAGGGCTTGTGTGGCTCAAAAATTTCAAAAATCCATCACATAGACCAAGCCATGTCGGACTCGGAGGAGGATATTACCAAGAGCCTCGCGATCAACGTTGATAGCGATAGCGAATCCGATTTCCAGGATGAGATCGTGTCTTCTTCAGACGAATCAGAAGCTGAACAGGGCTTTCCCTCCTTGGAGCTAGATGATGGCGAGAAAGAAGAGGAATACTTCACCAGCGCTGTTACGGCCACAAAAAAAGTTTCGAAAGGTACCTTTGCTGGTCTCGGATTGCCCAAATTTCTTCTTGTCAATATCTCAAAGAAGGGTTTCAAGGTTCCAACACCAATTCAGCGAAAGACCATTCCCTTGGTACTTGATGGGCGAGATGTCGTTGGTATGGCCAGAACTGGTAGTGGTAAAACAGCAGCGTTTGTTTTGCCAATGTTGGAGAAACTGAAGGTTCATTCAGCTAAGGTTGGTGCCCGAGCGATCATTCTGCTTCCATCTCGAGAGTTGGCTCTGCAGACGTTGAAGGTTGTGAAGGAGTTTAGCAAGGGAACTGATCTGAGGACAGTGCTTTTGGTCGGTGGTGACAGTATGGAGGAACAGTTTGGATACATGATGAACAACCCGGATATCATCATTGCTACTCCCGGTCGATTTCTGCATTTGAAGGTGGAGATGCAACTGGATCTGAAGTCAGTTCAGTACATTGTCTTTGATGAAGCTGATCGACTGTTTGAGATGGGATTTTCTCAAGAGTTGGACGAGATTTTGGCATCCTTGCCAACAAACAGACAGACCTTATTGTTTTCTGCTACGCTGCCAAAGAGTTTAGTTGAATTTGCAAAGGCAGGACTGAATGACCCAGTGCTGGTGCGTCTGGACGCCGAAGCCAACATTTCAGAACAGCTAGAGCTGGCTTTCTTTGCGATAGGTGATGGTGAGCGGGATGCAGCCTTGTGTTTAGTGTTGCAAGATGTCATCAAAATGCCGCTGGCGACAGAGGAACAACTGAAATACTTGAAAAAGAGAGATGACTGGCAAAGTGATACCGACGAAGACGACGAAAAGAAAAACAAAAAGAGAAAGCGGAGAGAACGTCTACCCCCTGCTCACGAACTACCCTCAGAAAAGAGTACCATCGTCTTTGTCCCAACGAAGTACCACGTCGAGTACATTGCCAATCTGCTTCGGAATTTTGGCTACGCTGTGTCTTTTATTTACGGCACATTGGACCAAACCGCGCGAAAGGAGCAATTGTTCAGGTTCAGGGCCGGAAGGACTAGCATTTTGGTGGTGACTGATGTGGCTGCACGTGGTATCGATATTCCTGTGTTGGCCAACGTTATCAACTACATGCTTCCAGCTAGTCCGAAGGCATTTATCCACCGAGTCGGTCGAACAGCGCGAGCGGGACGACGGGGTTGGGCTTATTCGCTGGTCCGAGATACTGAGGTTGCATACATGTTAGATCTGGAGCTGCTTCTGAGTCGAAAAGTACAGCTATGCAGTGAGAAGGCGGATAATGTTTCCTACGTTAAGCGATTGGTTCTTGGAGGTTTCCCACGAGACATGGTGGAGAACCACGGCTCTGACTTGGAAGCTCTGCTCAAGAGAGATTACGATCTCGAGCTGCTCAAGAGTGTGGCTTTAAGAGGTGAACAACAGTTTGTAAAGACACGAGAAAGCGCGTCCGCTGAGAGTATAAAGCGAGCCAAGGAGATTATAGGCAAGGGATGGAACGCTAGACATTTCCTGTTTGGCCCAGCGCAAGAAGATGCGCGACAGGCTCTTCTGGATAAGTTCGCCAACAGAAGAGTCAAGGAGACAGTCTTTGAATTCAAGAAGCAGATGGGCGGAGCTGAGCTGATGGCTAAGCGAAGAAAACAGATTGCGCCTATTCAGCGACGGGCCGCTGAAAGGAAGCAAATTAAAGACCAAGAAAAGGCCGCAGGTCTGGCACGAGGAGTCGATGAGGAGATGTTCAAGGGAGCTGAGCTAGCCCAGGCCAGTGAAGCTGATCTGAGCAGTTTTGCCAATGCCGATGACCTTGAAAAGAAGAGTTTCAAAGACCCCAAGTTCTACATGTCGCACTACGCTCCCTCAGAATTGACTCAGCAGAAGGGATACAGTCTCAACAACTTTGCGGATGCCTCACGAGGAGCCAGTTTTGACCTGTCTGGCGAAGGAAAGGAGTTTGTTCAGAAACAGGGCATGGTCTGGAACAAGAAAAGGGGCAAGTATGTTAATGCCGGTAGCAGCAGCAATGACGGCCAGTCTACCAAGTACATTCGGGGTGAGAACGGAGGCAAGATCCCCGCGTCTTTCCGAAGCGGACGATTCGACTCCTGGAAAGCTGCGCACAAGACGACTGGACCTAAGGTCGGATCTGTGGAGATCATTGGACCGGCTGGAGGTAGTGAGCATAAGAGATTCAAGCACTCCAAGGTTCAAGCGCCTAAGCCTGCCGACAGGGCTCGAGACGACTACAAGACGAGGAAGGACCGGGTTAAGCAGGCTGTTGAAAAGGGCATGCATGTTAAGGGATTCGGTAACAAGGCTCTGAAGACCGGTATTAATAGTACTGATGCCATCAGGAAATCGAGGAACCTGAAGGAGAAGAGAAAGGAAAAGAATGCGAGGCCTAAGCGAAGGTAGTTAGCGCTATCAGTAAAGTGTATAAAGTTATAGCATAAAAGTAATGACCAGACCTGCCTGTGCTGCGTGATGCGCTATGCAGCCGTTCGCTACACTTGATGGTGGTCAGCGCGCAGGACACCTATGCACCACTGACCGACACCATGGCAGTCTCTATAGATCCGGTGTTTTTGGTGTCTAATGAATGCACTACAGTCACGTCTGCCATGCGCAAGAACGCTCGATGGGCGCAGAGCGGCGTGTCTGCGATTTTGGCCGCTGCCACCATTGACAACGAGCTGAGTCTAGGCAGCCGGTTTGAGAAGAATGAAAGCATTGTAAGTGCACCAGAGGAATATTGGACTAACTTAGGACAATCCATTAGTTCTAGGATTTGCACAGTTACGGGCTGAGCTTAGTAAGGGCTTCGAAACTTTGAGTACGGTGGCCTTACTTGACCCGTTCCTGGATGTCATCAGCTCACAAGCCACCACTGGCGTCATCACTTCCCTAGCGCTTAGTTCAGTGAGCAAGTTCTTTTGCTACGGTCTCATAAATACCCAGTCTAGGGATCTGCAAGAGGGACTGTTCAAGTTATCCAACGCCATCACACACTGTCGGTTTGAGGCCACAGATCAGACTGAGGACGATGCAGTCCTGCTACGGATCCTGGGTCTCATGGAGGAGATTGTTTGCGGAGAGAATGGGCTGTTGCTTCCAGACGTCAGCATCTGTGAGATTGTGGAGACCTGTCTGAGCATGGCGTGCCAGATGCGACGTGGTGACGTGCTGCGACGGTCAGCAGAGATGACTATGGTCAAGCTGTGCAAGACTGTGTTCTCCAGAGTTCATGATCTGGAGCCGAACAATGAGCCTATAGTGGTTGAAGAGGTTTCCATACACCCAGAGGGACAGAGCGAGGGTATAGAGGCGGTAGAGAGTACCATCAAGGTGGAGTCAACCATCAAAGATGAAGAGGAGAGGAAGCCATACGGTATAAACTCTGTGCGAGAGGTTTTTCGAGTGCTTATTTCAATCCTAGACCCTGCAAACTTCCACCAGTACACAGACAGCACGCGAATCATGTCCTTACGGCTTATCAACGTGGCCCTGGAAGTCGCAGGAACAAGCTTTGACAAGCATGCGTCGCTCTTGAACCTCATTAGCACAACTCTGAGCAAAAACCTGTTCCAGCTGGTTAGATACGATAACTCAGCGCTAGTCCAGGCCGCTCTACGAGTGATATCGACCCTGTTTCACACCAATAGCGAGAATCTCAAATTGCAGCAAGAGTTTTTATTCTCATACCTACTCACTTGCCTGAGTTCTCTCCAGGAGATCCCACGAGAGCCAGACGTTGACACTATTTTCTACGACGGCGTGCCGAAAATCCCAAGGCTAGTCAAGGTTCCTCCCTCAAGAACGGCTAATGCAACTCCAGTCAATGGCAGGAACACTCCAGTTCAGAACCAATTTCTCACATTCAAAACCCCTGAAGTGAGAGAAGTCATGATTGAGAGCGTCACGAGCTTTGCCCGAATACCCCATTTCTTCACCGACGTTTTCGTAGGCTATGATTGTGACGTCAACAGGACTGACTTGTGCGAGGATTTGATTGGATTCCTCTGTCGAAACGCTTACCCAGATTCCGCTAGCTGGTCCACCCCGAGTGTACCTCCGCTTTGTCTAGAAGCAGTGCTCTCATTTTTGTCCTCTCTAGCTGGAAACCTGCAGCATGTGGAGGAGACTGCTCTAGTTAGGGAAATTATGGAGACTAAGGCGCGAAAGAAGTTGGTCATTTCAGTTATTGATGCATTCAACTCTAACCCCAAAGCTGGAGTTGCCATGCTGGTTAGCAAGGGCCTTGTTGAAAACAACTCGGCACCCAACATCGCCAAGTTCCTCAAGGAGTCTAGTCGAATCAACAAAAAAGTCCTTGGTGAATTCCTCTCTAAGCCAGTCAACAAGAGCATTTTGCACCAGTTCATCGAGTATTATGACTTTTCAAATACTCGAATTGATGAGGCTCTACGAGAGTTCCTGAGTGCATTCCGTCTTCCCGGTGAAAGTCAACAAATTGAAGTCATTTTTGAAAAGTTCGCTGAGCAGTACTGCAAGGGTGAGAACAACTCCAAAGATGTCTTCAACGCCGATTCTGCTTTCATACTCAGTTATGCCATCATTATGCTGAATACAGACCTTCACAGTCCACAGGTCAAGAAGCAAATGACCATTGAACAGTTCAAGAACAATCTGCGAGGGTCAAACGACTCTAAGAACTTCAACCCTGAGTACTTGGAAGACATTTACCGAACAATCAAGTCGCGAGAAATCATCATGCCAGATGAGCACGACAGTGACGAATCATTTGAGTACTCATGGAAGGAGCTTATGCTCAAGACTGCTCAATCCGGTGTCTTGGTTTCCCAGACAACCAATGCCTATGATAAGCACCTGTTCGAAATGGCTTGGAAGGCAATTATCACCACTTTATCGTACATCTTTGCCACTGCTAGTGACGACACTGTGTTCTCACGGGTCATCATGGGATTCGATCAGGCGGCGCGGATCGCGTCATTCTACAAGGTTCCTCATGTCATTGATCACATTATCGAGTGTCTCTCAAAGATGTCGACCCTGTCAGCAGGTGACTTGTCTAAGCCCACCAACTGCGAGATTAACATCGAGGATAGCGGCAAGATCACCGTGTCAGACCTTTCAGTCGCTTTTGGCTCAGATTTCAAGGCACAAATGGCTTCTGTTATCTTATTCAGGATTACAAAGCTCTACACGCCAATGATTTCTAGCAGCTGGAAGCAAGTCTTGCCGATTTTGGCCAACCTCTATTTATTCAACCTCGCTCCACACAAGTACGTCAAGCCTCACGAAAGCCTAACAGAGCTTCCATCAGTTGCGCCCAGGCTAAAGGTGCA
The DNA here is from genome assembly GCA_030564385.1 of Blastobotrys robertii. NCBI lineage: Eukaryota > Fungi > Ascomycota > Dipodascomycetes > Dipodascales > Trichomonascaceae > Blastobotrys > Blastobotrys robertii. The sequence goes on from JAJLUQ010000008.1 coordinate 127,965, forward strand.
GAGGTCGAAGGGAGGACGAGATGTGGGTCTGTTCTCAACTCTGTCGTCCTACCTCACTGGTGGATACTCTGAAATCCCGGAGCCGTCTGATGAGGACGTTGATGCCACCTTGAGCACTGTTGACTGTGTCAAAAGTTTCAATATTGATGAGGTGTTTGTTCAGATATTGTGAGTACCCCGGTGAACCAGGAAGAATACTAACCTAGAAAACTTGAACCCGCGTCGAGAGAGAGACTGATCAACACAATTCTCGATAGACTACCAGTATCGTTGGACCAACCGGTAACGTTGAAACCTTCGTTCTATTCGGTGACACTCTACTTTTTAGAGCTCATCGCGGCCCTCAGCAAGGACGTCAATGGCGAGACCACGCAGAAGTACCTCGCTATTCTCAAGCATATTCTCAGCATTTCCGATACCCTCGAAGAAGAGTTTACCACTCGAATCATCGCGTACGGATTGTTGGCAGGTGGGGATGATGAAATACTGAAAGCCATTAGTCAGCTGAAGCCCAAGGTTCTGTCGAGCGTTGGTCCTTATATTCTCAAACCTCTCATTTCTTTGAGCAACAACAACCCGGCGCGTCTTAACTCTGTCGACTTCTGGACTATTTTGCAGGGCATCTCCCAAAACAAGTCTACTGCGCAGGACATTTTCGATTTTCTGAATGGACTATTGTCTGGGGATTTCAAGCTTGATACGCAAAACTTTGGCAGCTTCATTTACACTCTCGACCAGATCGCCGGTATAGGCGCATCTGGAGCCTTGCTGGAACAGAGCAAGCCTGAGAAGGGCAAGAAGAAGGCGAAGGACGACGAGAAAATCAAAAGTGAAGTCGCCCTATCGTTGAAGGCTATCAAGACTATCCAGGAACTTCAAGGTTGGATTGAAAAGACTTCTCAGAACGGGGAGCAAGATTGGCAGTTGCTGTGGTACCCTTATCTTGAATCATTTTCAAGTCAATGCATCAACCCATGTCGAAAGATCAGGTCCAAGGCTCTGGGCTGCTACGAGCACATCATCCTGTCAGACAAACTGAGTCAGCGACCAGGTTTCAGTTGGCCCTCCATCTTTGAGCAGAGCGTCAAGCCTTTGGTGAGCAACCTGTTGAAGCCAGAGATCTACGAGACTGATCCGGTTGGCATGCCTACTACGCGATTAAGCATGGCCTCACTGCTGTGCAAGATATTTTTGCAATATGTCGTTCAGCCGCACAACAAGAGTGAGGAGGTTCTGAGCCTGTGGATTGCCATTTTGGAGACTCTGGACAGACTAATCAACAGCGGTCAGCGCGATACGCTGCGAGAGTCTGTTGTAGAGTCTCTCAAGAATGCTCTGCTGGTGGTGAAGGCATCTGAGTTTGGCTCAGACCAGAAATTCTGGGACGAGACATGGAAGCGGGTGGAAAACTTTCTGCCTGGCTTGAAGAAGCAAGTTCTTCAGGCTCATGAGAGGAGAATGTCCGTCGCAAAGCCCAACCTAGAAGTCGTCGAGAAAGCAGAGAAGGCAGAGGAAAAGATTGAGGAACAGTCTGAGGAGAAACCAGAGGCCAGTTCAACTGACGCTGAAATAAAACCCGACAGCCCAAAGACCGCGGAGGAGAAGGAGAAGGTGAAAGACAAGGATAATTAGATAGACGTTTAGTCTTATGCATCAAGATTTCTAGAACGCGCGTAGATCTGCTTTGGGCATATGAGCCTCGCGAGGCTTTAAACTTTTCCTCTCGCACGATGAGCAACGTTGAAGCGACATACGAGACTCGGGCTTCCCGACACCCCAGCCCTATGGGCAAACGGCTGTTGGAGCTGATGGCTAGCAAGCAGACCAACCTGTGTGCTTCCATTGACGTTCGAACAAACAAGGAGTTCTTGGAGTTGGTGGACACTGTTGGACCGTATGTTTGCACAGTGAAAACTCACGTCGACATCATTGACGACTTCACCTATGAGAGTACTGTCGTTCCTCTGCTTGCTTTGGCCGAGAAGCACAACTTTCTGATCTTTGAGGACCGAAAGTTTGCCGATATCGGAAGCACCGTCAAAGCTCAGTACGCCGGAGGTGTCTACAAGATCGCTAAGTGGTCTCACATCACCAATGCCCACTCTGTTCCTGGTGCCGGTATCGTCAAGGGTCTTCAGGAGGCCGCTGAAGAGAGTACCAATGAAGAGCGAGGCCTGATCATGCTGGCTGAGCTCTCTTCAAAAGGTTCCCTGGCCACTGGCGAATACACGACCAAGACTGTTCAGATCGCCCAGGAAAACAAAGGGTTTGTGTTCGGGTTTGTTGCTCAGAGCCGAATGCCTGAACGAGAGGATGAGGACTGGATTGTCCTGACCCCAGGCGTCGGCTTGGACGATAAAGGGGACAACCTTGGACAGCAGTACAGGACTGTTGACCAGGTGGTTAGCACCGGTAGTGATGTGATAATCGTTGGACGAGGTCTGTTTGCGAAGGGAAGAGACCCAGTTGTGGAGGCTAAGCGGTATAGAGATGCTGGTTGGGGTGCATATGAGAAGAGAATTTCTCGAGCTTAGATTGTCGACGGCAGAGACCTGTTATACATTGTAATATACTACCACACGCTTCCCTAGAAGAGATGAATTGTAGCAAAACCAAAGTCCGCTTCGTAATCCGGTAGTTATGAGCGGTTTTAGCCCTTATCGAACTGGGTAAAGACGGACCTTTGGTCACGATTGTCCCTGGAAGCTCAAATGCGGACCACACCAAATAGCAATCTCCATGACTTAAACCCGAGAAATGCCAGAAAATTGGAATTAAAAAGCTCTTTTGTTGCCAAGGTCGTATACATTCAAAACCGACAAATTCACCTTCCTCCATGTCTACGGCCACATCTTCAAGAAAGCACGGTTCCCCGTCCGATCAACCTTAGTTAAACTTGAGAGAGCCTTACTCAGTACTACAGCGGGAGACCATGTGGGAACAGGAGGTGCCGTAGACTTTTTGCTTCTTGGATAGTGATCGAAGAATCGCCGAAACACGCTGAATATCTGTTATCAAACCACCATGATGCAAAGCACCATCAATATGCATTAGTCTATCGTGTCTATCGTCTATAGTCATAAATCATCAGTCTTCATAATCATCTTCGAACGCCGGCCTGTCGTCGCTATACCTGAGTCTCATTATCTCAAAAACCACCAGGCCTATACTCGTCGATGGCAGAGCTGCCAGTGTGGCTCGGAAGAATCCCGAATACAGCCACCGGAACCAGCTTCCTCCCGCGTCCTTGATGGTGAGTTTGTTGATTTGTCTGAAGGTCTTTCTGTATGCGCTCATGTACAGGCTCCAGCTGGGAACCTTTTTTTTGTTGGTAATATCGAGTGCCTCGAGTCGAATGAAATGCAGTTTTTGTATTTTTCCAAGTGGGTAGTGCACTAGCTGTAGGGTGAATGTGGATAAGCTGCCGGCCAGAAGTACAAAGGATGGGAACAATAGCCTTGAAGATTTTGCGTTTGCATCCTTCTCCTCGTACCAAAAGTTTACAAACCTCCTGTACCCAGCCCCTTTGACAAATTCAAAAGTGGTGAAGTATAACGAGAACGCTAAGCTTTCCTTCATGAGACTCAGGCTGTAGCCTGCAAAGACCCCGGAAACGCCAACCTGTTGCAGCTTCTGCCAGCCGTAGCTCCACAGCGATTTATGGTCGTCCTTGAGCATCTCGTTGACAGAGAATCGTGTCACAATCGCGTCTAACGGTGCCGCTGCCAAAGACTGGACAGCGCCAGCCAATGCTCCGGAGATTAACGTTTGATTCAGCCGGTAAAACCCGGTTTCGTTTTGCAGGACTGACATTGATGTGAGATATGTGGTGTAGAGAACAATTCCGACCCTGAGTTAGCACAACTCATGAGCATATGAGAGCGACCACATGAGAATAATGCGAATATGATGTAGTAGTTCCGGCCCTTCATAGATGGCCCCTGAGACCAAACTTTCCATATCGAGACTTCCTTCTTCATGAATCTGATACGACCCACCATGGTTCCTACAGCTGCCTGTAGGAGCTCAGAGGCCAGGTCAATTGGCGTAATACCACATCAATCCCCTCAGCCCGAATTCCGATTATCATTCACATCTCACTTCTCTTGTCAATGGTTCTGTGGCGGCCTTGTCGAACCACTATTATAGCTATTGGCGTCTAAGTACTCACGCTGAATTCGCAATCAATGGCGGCAGCACATTGTTCGGTATGAACCCCCAACCATGCTCCTTCACCGCATGCATTATAAGCGCTGGCCCTGAATGCGTGAAGAAATTCCAAGGTTTCACGCTATACGTAGGATTAATGGCCCTCGGTAGCACCAAGTAGCTGAGTTAGTATATTCGCACCAAAATAGTACTCACTCTATCCTCGTTGGCCGAAATAACTTCAAGGGAATTCGCAGGTAAAAGGCAAAAACCTGCGAAGCCACCGCCCGTGTAGAGGCAGTGGCGACACTAACCAGCGACGAGTGCGACGACTGTGGGTCGTTGGGTCTCGCCGCTGTCTCCATATCCAGCCTCCAATCCCTTTGCCTAGAGGTACGTTTTTTATTTCCATGCACCTAATGCATTCCCGCGGTCACGTGACCGATAGGGGATAGTCATTTGATAAGTCAGGTGATAGAGGCCAGATGGCTATAATGTGATGAGTGGTGTGTGATGAGTGGTTCAGTTTCTTTTCTCAGCAGTAGAATAGCGTGGTAGATGTGCTGTGATACTGATTGACTTTTTCTGAAGGGGTGCAGCCTGTAACTCAACACTCACATAGTGCTGAACGCCAACAAATAGGATAATTCTATTACAGTCAACTTCCTCGGAACGCTAGACACAAATGTGTGCATTGTATATTGACCATATGGCACCACGTGGTCACACGCTAATGCCACCAACCACACACAACATGGGGCGCGGATTACTTTTGCTAGTCGATTCGCCTAATTCAGCTTTAGATATTATGTGATGAGACTTTTCGGGATCACTTGGACATAAGAATTAAGCTTTCATGCCTCAAGCTTTCCAGAAAGACAGGTTCTGGGCTCGTAGTCGTCACCAAGGAATGGGACGACCCTCTATCTCCAAACAAGGGAACTCTCGTCTGACAAATTGTGAATAGTACCGCGTGTTCTGGGCGACAGTCTCCGTAGTCCTTGAATACCGATTACTGGCCTGGTAACATGCAAAAGTTTTTAGGCCAGTGAACTTCCTTACCAGCGGGTTGAACGATTGCTCATCGACTTTACCGCTAAAATACGGGTTATTCCACGAAATAAACAAAGCCTCAATGCTGTTTTCGCCTTCGATATAGTCACTCAAGTCAGGTATCAGCATTGTGTAGCTGGAAACGAGCTTTATTCCCAGCCGTTTGACCGTCTTTCCCAGCTCCAGCTTCCAGGTGCGTTCGCGAGTGAACGTTAGCTCCAGTTCCACTGCAATAGAAACTGACGGCAGTATGTCAGCTAGTCTAGACAGGCTCACGTCACTCAATACCTTCAGCATACCGCTATAGAAGATACTCACAAAGATATCTTTGAGGCCGCCATAGCTTTTCGGGCTAAGTTGTATGCTGCTCAAAACAATACTGGGCCAGTCAACGTCGCTGTATATCTTGATTCTCGCGAGTTTTCCGATGAACTTGGCGTGCCGTTGACGGTTCGACTCTATCGTCTCCCATTGAGAAGGCGAAAAAGGGCCGTATTTTCTACTTCTGCCATGATATAGCACCCTCACATCACGAGACTCGCGTTCCCAGGAGGAGTCAGATTTGTACTCGTGCGTCTCATATTCAATGTCCTGCTCAATCAGGCTATTGAACAGTCTGCAGCAGCTCGCCACGTTCTGTGCATCGTGCAAATTCAGGTATCTAAAAGTTTCCAGCCATATTTCGGGTGGGAGCATCGCTGGGCGTCACTAACCATATAACCGGAACATAACGTGATTGCATAAAGATTGCACTATCACAGTATCAACTGAGCAGTTGTAGTGTTCGCCACGCTGAGACCCCACACCCTAACCCTAACTCCCAAGGTGATAAAAATTTGTTACGCACCGGCGGTTTACATATACACAACCATGGATCAACTTAACGCCCGGGAGCAACAGGAGTTCCAGCAGCTCGTCGAGCGAAAGCAGATGAAAGATTTCATGCGAGTGAGTTTTGTTGTGTTGTAAAGCCGGTGAAAATAATCCGCGAAGCATCAGAGAAGCAACGCAAGCACCAGTGGAGAGCCTTTTTCATTTTTGAGATGGTCTTATCTATTGATTGATAGTCCATGTGGCATGTTTTCTGGGATTCGTCAGCACTTTGACAGGCGGATCTAGCTACCTTTCTGATCATGCCCCGCTCGCGTCCCCATGCTGATAACGCTCTTGATGAAAAGCTCGATGAACTCACTAACATAGCTTTACTCCTCCCTGGTCCAGCGATGCTTCGGTGACTGTGTCAACGATTTCACCTCCGCCTCTCTCACCTCCAAGGAACAGACCTGCCTCACCCGATGCTCTGAGAAGTTCCTGAAGCACTCCGAGCGAGTCGGCCAGCGATTCCAGGAGCAGAACGCCGCACTCATGCAGCAGCAGGGCAAGTTCTAAATGCAGCAGGGCAAGCTTTAGATATGTACATAGACATGAATCCTTCAGGCACGCACATCGCCCTTTCTCGAACCATTGTAGGACGATCTCTTCTAGTCACCATGACTGCCCCGCCAGATCCAACCTCCTCTGGGCTGATTTAGTCTCCTTTCGAACTTCTAGCGATCGCCTGGAAAAAAATAAGGTTACGCGAGAGAAATTGCAGAAACAGGTTATGCCAGGGTTTGAGCTACCAGGGCTAGTGTAAGCCTGGTGTGTTTTGAAGCCTTCGCTCGTGACTACTTCTTTCTCCTCTTGGAATCCGACTCTTCTACCGGCGTCGCCGATGCAGACCGTCCTTTCCTCTCGGCGCTTCGAAACATGGCCAGAAGCGTGTCGGTCTGCTGCTGCATTTCTCTGGCCCAGATCGAGATATCGCTGTGCCAGGGGTTGTACATTATCGCGTTAGCAAACATTTTTTGAATCTCTCGCTCCAGCTCACCGGCGGAACGGATTGTACCCTCCTTAACCTGCTGTTTGATTGTTCGTAGGTCAGTTGGGAAATAAATAAGGTCGTAATAATTAGGCGCGTCATTGGGGTTGACTGCGTGCTGGAAAAAGGACGCAGACTTGTTGGACGATATGTTAGTCATTAGTGGGTTCACCATAGCCTGGAACCGGCGGATAACTGCAGCAGAGGCAGCGCTGGCCGGCGACGGAGCACGCTTTCTCTTTCGTGCTACATCCTCTTCGCTTTCTGCCGTTCCCTCGCGCGTGCTAACTTCTTCTTTCTTCTCTTCTGTTTCTTCAGAATCCTCTTCGTCTTTCATCGCTTGGTCCTCCTCCTCTGCTTCTTTCTTTTCCTCTTCTTTTTTCTCTTCAGCCCGAGCAGCACCTCGCGTCCTGGGCTTCGTCACCTCGGGTTCAGGTTCGGGAGTCGGCTCCACCGAAGGTTCCTCAGAGGGCTCTTCTTCAGGTTCTTCAGGCTTCTCCTCGGATTCATCTTCGGGCGCCTCTTCCAGTTCTTCAGACTGTTCAGGCTCCGGCTCAGTCTCGGGTTCATCTTTGGCTTCCACTTCGGCCTCCTCATCAGCTTCCACATCTACTTCTTCCACCGCCTCCATCTTGGCATCCTCATCCTTCACCCCAGCCTCTTCATCAAGATCCTTCACCTCTGCATCCTTCTCTGGCGAGGTGCTACTGGTCTTGAACCTCTGATTCTGCTGCTGTTGCTCTTGGCGTAGCTGCTGTTGCTGTAGCAACTGTTTCTGCTTCTGCAACTGCTGTCTCTGCAGCTGAATTTTTCTCTCTTGTTCCTGCTTCTGCTGAAGTTCCAACTGTCTCTGCAACCTCAGCTGCTGTTGCTGGTACACCTGGCTCTTTTCGCTCTCTATTTCGCGTAGCAACTCCGCGTCCCATTTCCCCTTCTCAATCTGATCAATTTCGCGTAGTTTGTTTCTAAACTCCTGCTCGTCGCTCATAATCTGCACCACAATGTCGCGTTTGTATGATTCGTATAACTTCGTCAATAACGGCTTCAACATTCCCACAGTTGGCCTGCTGGGGTTCTGAGGAAGCAGGGCCGTGTATAATGACCGACATGCCTCGGAACTAAGATTAAACTCCGAATTCAAGGGATGATTCTTCAAATCAAAGGCCAGTTTCTCGAAATGTTCCTTGGATGGCGGAACATTACTCCCAATTGGTGGCGGCTTCTGAATAGAAGCCGACGCCGACGCCGACGAAATCAGCTCGTCCGCCTTGTCATACTCAAGCGCTTGTTTGTATATTGCCTGGGCAAATAACAGGTTAAGTAGAGCCGTCGACATTAGGCATGGAGTGATGATGAAATTGGGACATTTATCCATCACGCACGTGATTAACAGGTGAAGGGTTAGGGTTAGGTTTTTTTCTAGCTCTCTATATATGCACAATTATGCGATGAAGACTACCGCCGCGACTGCAGCGCCCGCATAGCATCCCGATAGCTCGAACATCTCCAGTTTATAAGGTCCGTGCGAAAGTCTAAAGCCGGATAGTCCTCACGAACAAACGTTGAATAATATGTTGGGTCCACTGACTGTGCATAGTCGCTGGTTGCAAAGTATCGCAAATTCTTGAGCTGACCGACTAGTGGGTTGAATGATTTTTTGTCTATAGTTCCATGAAAATTGTTGTATCCTTCGAGGTGAAGTATTTCGACCTGATTGTCTTCGGAGAACTCAAAGTACTCAGACAAGTCCGGGACAAGCCTCTGCCAATGAGACAAAAGTATGGCTAAGCGTTTAACGGTCCTGCCTATTTTGACTTTTTGGCGGGTTCGAAAGAGAGACAACTCGAATTGGAAGGAAATCACCACCGAGGGGCACACTTCGGCTAGTTGAACTAAATCAACATGCTGTAGTAACGTCGTCTGGTGTTGGCAATTGGTCTCAATCACAATTTCCTCGACTCTCTCCATCCCATTTGTGACGAGGCTATGAAGCAGAACGCTTGGATGCTGTAAATCGTAGAGCTTCATGATCTGTGCCTTTCGAAAGAGCTGCCCAGCTGAATCCAGGTCAGGCTCGTTCCAGGGCCGGAACTTCAAATGCGTCGACAGGTTCTTGTAGTAGACATTGGCCCCAAGCTCACAAAAGTCCCTGCCGTAAGGCGAGGGGCCAACCTCGTAAACAACGTGCTGGATATCAGGAGCAAGGCAGTTGTAAAAGAAGCGAGATACTGATTTCAAGGAAATGACGTCACGAGCCGCAGTGAGCGAGGCAATGACCTGGAGCCAAATCTCTGGCGGTAACAGTTCCTCTGGTCTCATCACATCACCACCACGATACCTGTAACATGAGCAAAAAAGCGCGCAGTTAGACGTTACGGCCGCAACAACGGCGTTGACGTTGTGTCACTTGCGCGCTGGCGGGCGTTGGGTCACACAGAATTGTGCGTCATGCGTGTCCCGCAATGTGGGGGTGCACGTGACCTCCTTACCCTAAGATCGGCGACTCAGATAACGGTTACCTAGTTTTGTAAGACATGCATTGACGACTTGTATATGGATGGGATACGATATATTTACCGTGAAGGGCTGAGCTCTCTGTTTGTTTGGGCTTGATTCAAACAGAAACTAAATGGTTAGCGGTGTCCGCAGGAGGGCCCTTGTACCCACAGGCGTGCAATACCCAGCATGCACGTTTGTGGCGAGACCGTTGTTTCCAAGAATGAGACCATAGTTGATTCAAAGCTTCCAGAGCATTGTTTGGCCGCGCTCAATGCTGGTGCCGTGGTAACCGTGGTAACTATACTGTCGAAGCGACGTCTGAAGTAAATGTGATGGAATTAAACAACAGGCTCCGGCCTGGAGCTAAACACCAGTTTGTGCTTAATGACATCCAACACTGGAATCACCACATCAACGTCTTCTTCATTCGTATCGTGCTGCGGATCAGAACTGAGCACAGCCAAAGGGGTCTTGAGCTTCACCAGTTTACCCAATAGGCGCTGGTGCTGGCCGATGTAAAGCGTCACCAGGCCAGAGTCAATTTGAGTGAAATCCAGCCGCCCCAGCTTGTGTAGCTCGTTAAGGTTCTCATCATTTATCACGGCGTCCTGCGATAGACCTAGGTCACCTGACGTGACGAGCGGACTGGTTCCAACGTGGATCTGGCCCTGGATCTCAATGAGCACGTGTCCTGCAGGCGTTTGGATGACTTGCGGAAGCGCCGAGGTGTCCGGTGGCGGCGAGTCTGACTTTCTGATCACTGCTCGGGGCATCGCGGCGCTCGTCTGTAGGGAGAACAGAGGTTACGGCGAGTCGCGTCGACGCGTCTGGTCGCGTTTTCTCGTGCGGCTCGCAACTTATTCCCATCACATTACGACGGCGTTCAAAGAGAGAACCAGCAACAGAGAAGGACGACAGACGAGCGGAAATCAAACTATAAACCCTGAGAGAATCAAGAGATAAGGACAGAGATAAGGACATCACTTGTTGTGAGGAGTGAGAGGACTGAGACAGAGGTTAGCTGACTGGCTCAAGATGGACACCTACACGGTCCCCTACAGTGTGGAGGTTTTTCGAAACCTACGCATGGAAGTGTCTAATGAACTACGAGACATTATCCAGAAATCTCAGCATCTCCTAGTGAAGAGCGCCAAAGCCCTTGAACTGGCGCGGGAGAAGGCCGACGAAGACAACAAAGCCCAGTTCGAGCAGTGCGTGGAAAACATTGACGTGGAGTACAAGAAAATCATGGACGCCGCGGAGAAATCCAACATCATTGTCCAACAGGCCCGTCAAATCATTGGAGGCGCGCCGCAAGTGGCCGAGCGAGTCACGGTCGACAACTATCAACACATGCAGGTCGAAAACCCCGTCAACAAATGCCTGCAGGATACTCAGGCAGCGCTACAGGCTTTCGACGCACAGGGCCAAACCAAGAGGTATAGGGAGGAGCAGTCTAAGCAATACAAGCGCCTTCGGCAAAGCATCTGGGACGTCACACATGATGCAGACGAGGATATGCCGGACATCGCGACGTATTACAACGACTACGAGGAGGATGAAGAATTTGCAGTGGCAGCAGCGGTTGTATCATATAAATGCCCGCTGACTAAGCAGTTTTTTGTTGATGCTGTCACGAGCCAGTCGTGCGGGCACTCATTTGAGCGAACCGCCATTTTTGAGGTGCTCAATGGTGGCGCACCGCGGTGTCCGGTCCCTGCTTGCAGCAGTCAAATACGACGTTCAGACTTTCATTCGGACCCGGACTTGGCGGCCAAGGCCCAGGCGCAGAAGCGAAGGATAGAGAGAGAGACCCAGAAGGAGTCGAGGACTCTAGAGCGAATCTAACCAGAGTATGTTACAGCCAGGGTATCTAGTCTTTAATTCCAATGATCCTATTCTTGCCGGGTGTTTTGACACGCTATTATTTCCCACCGCTAACGCTATGGCGACGATATGCGCCCTGCGGTCTGTGTGCGGTGCTATGCGGTAGGTCGCGGCGCGCAAACGTCATGATAATACAGGGGTAGCCGCGCTGAGTAGGGAGACATGTGGTAGCGCGTACGCCCCCTTATACTCTCCCACCAACGTGTGATTGATCTGTCGTTTCTTTTCCAGTGAGGTGAACTCAGATTGATTGATCACTCGCTACAATCACCTGACTTACTTTCGCTTACTATTAGCCAGAGACACGCGCTGCTAGGCACTCACAACACTCACACACGTCGCAATGACAGAAGAAGACATAATGCCAATTCCGCGACGGACCACCGTCAACGCGAGCAACCGCCAGTCCAAGCGGTACTCCGTCGCCGCCCTGTACATGTCCATGGGCGGCGTGGACCGTGACGATGACATTGATGATGAACTTGCCAAGGCCCAGAAACACCTCAGAGACCTCAAGACCAAAATCTCTGAGCAGTCCAAGAAGAACTTTTTACTAGAGAAGGACGTCCGGTACCTGGACTCGCGAATTGCGCTTCTTATTCAAAACAAAATGGCCCTGGAGGAGCAAAACGACATTGCCTCGCGTCTGGACGAGGTGTCCGACCTCGACGAGAAGTACTTCCCAGACAGAAAGCGAACAGAGCTGTACGGAAACCTGTTCTTCCTGCTTCAAAGCGAGCCCAAGCACATTGCCATTCTGTGTAGGCTCGTGTCCATGGCGGAGATCGATTCCCTGCTCCAGACGGTCATGTTCACAATCTACGGAAACCAGTATGAGCAGCGTGAAGAGCATCTGCTGCTGACAATGTTCCAGGCCGTGCTCTCCTACCAATTTGAGTCCACTCTCGAGTTCAGCTCGCTGCTGCGTGCCAACACACCAGTGTCCCGAATGATGACCACATACACGCGACGAGGACCAGGTCAAACTTATCTGCGGCAATCCCTCTCCAGCAGACTGAACGAAGTCATTGAGCAGCGAGACTTGAACCTAGAGATTAACCCGCTCAAGGTGTACGAAGAGCTGTTGGACCCTACTGACGACCCCTTCGCGCGACCGTCAGTTACCGCTGAGGAGGCCGCCCAACACCCAAAGGTTCTCGACCTCATCCGGCCGCGTCACATTCGCATCAACCAGCTGGCAACCACAGTGCTCGACACCATTATCGACTCTCTGGACGACGTCCCATATGGTATCAGGTGGATCTGTAAGCAGATTCGACAGCTCACAAAACGAAAGTACCCTGACGCTACTGATGCAGCAGTGTGCTCACTAATTGGCGCCTTCTTTTTCTTGCGATTTGTCAACCCAGCCATCGTTACTCCACAGGCATACATGCTCGTGGACAAGATGCCGTCAGACAACTCCAGACGAACACTAACCCTCATTGCAAAGCTGCTCCAGAACCTTGCCAACAAACCAACATATGCAAAGGAACCCTACATGGCAAACCTGTCGGGCTTTGTCGATTCCAACAAAGCGCGAATCAACCTGTTCCTCAACGATCTGTGCGAGGTACCTGACTTTTACGAGTCGCTGGAGATGGACCAGTACGTCGCCCTGTCTAAGAAAGACCTTTCCCTTAACATCACACTCAATGAAATCTATGGAATGCACGCCCTGTTGGACAAATACAAGGAGGGCGTCACGCAAAAGCAGGACACCAGCCATCTATCAGTCCTCCTGACAGATCTTGGCAAGTGCGCGGGCCTGGTCCCCCGAAACGTCAATGGTACCATGGAGTTGACACTCTTCAACCGATGGGAGACCGCAGTGGGAGACATTGATATCGAGATGGACATCTTCCGAGCAGACATGATATTCATGGAGGCCAAGTCGCTCATGATTAACATTATCCGATCGTTCCCACCAGCTCACCCCATCTTGGTGCGGCCATTAGACCTTAGAAAGATTGCAGACTTTGCTGCTGGCACAACAAAAGATGAAGGCCTGGTGAAGAGAGGAATCAAGGCTCTGGACCTGTTGGCGGAAATTCAAGACACGGAAGATGAGGATCTCTTGGACGAAGAAGTCGACTACGAGCTCAAACAGCTAGGATCGCTCAAAGACTCAGTGGTGAAGGAATCAAACTCCCTGGAGGAGGTCTACTCCATCATCCAAGAACACAATGAGTACCTCAAGTCTCAACTAGAAACGTACAGGTCCTACCTGAACAACGTGCGAATGCACACCGGCTCCAAGAAAGACCGTCCAGTGGAAGTCAACCAAACCGGCAGCAAGTTTAAGGTTGTCATTAAGAAGTACACCCTTCCACAGCTCGTCAGAGACGGCGTTGTCCAGGAATGGCGTATTGCCGAGGCGCGAAGCGGAAATCTTATCGTGCTGATGTGCTCGCCAACTCCTGGAACATACGCAATCTCTCTCTCCATGAAGGGCAGAGCCGAGCCGCTGTTTACACTAGACCTGAAGCTGGACGACCTGCTAGAACTCATTGAGAAAAACCAGGACACTCTTGATTTGGAGTGCGTGGTTTTCCATGTCAAGGGCCTACAAATTCTGCTCAAGCGGGACTTTAAGAGGAAATAAAGGCTAGAACACTTCGGGTTAACGGTATAACGATTTAGTGTATATATACAGGTAATGGGATATGAACACAGTAACACAGAATTCAGCTTCGTACAAGGTAAGGTGGTAGGAAAATAAAAATTAAATATCTACAACACCTATAAATATTGCACCAGCTAATCTAGCCCGCCACCGACGGCCTTGAGCCTCTGCTCAGTGGTCATCCTTTTATGCTTGGTCACTGGCGTGGTTGTGCCACTAGTGCTGACCGGTGTGGCCAGCTCACTTGGCCGAGTCGACTCGTCGAAATTGCCCTCGTCCTCGTGGTACATTTCCTCCAGACTGACGGGCTTTTTCTTAGCAGCAGCCTTTGCCTTTCCGTTGCCGTTAGCCTTCTTGTTGGCTTGTCGTTTAGCAGCACCGTTGGCGTAGCTTTGCTCTCGCTCTTGCTTCTTCTTGAGAGCCTCATCGACTGCAGCATCGTCGTCCATAAGCCAGAACGCGACTTCTCGACCTGGTTTCTGGAAGTCGACACCCGTGTTGGCAGCACCTCCCTCCATGACCACGTTCTGGACATGCATCTTTTGCTTCGCTCTGTCTCGCATTCGCTCTTCGATGGTTCCCTTGACAAGCAGTCGGTACACCGTGACCTGCTTAGTCTGGCCCAGACGATGTGCTCGGTCCATAGCCTGACTGTCGATAGTTGGATTCCAATCTGAATCGTAGAAAATGACCGTGTCTGCGGCAGTAAGGTTGATACCGAGACCACCAGCTCGCGTGGAAAGCAAGAAGACGAACAACTCGGGCTTTGTCTGCCAGTCGTTAACCAAGTCTCGTCGGTCCGAGAGCTTGGAAGATCCATCGAGACGACAGTACTTGTACTGCCTGAAGGTGAGGTACTCCTCCATGAGATCCATCATCTTGGTCATCTGGAAGTACACCAGTACTCGATGGTCGTTCGCCTTGAGTTCTACCAACAGCTGGTCAAGCTTTGCAAGTTTACCTGATTCCGTGACAAACTTGGCCATGGATGGCATTCTGAGCAGACTGTCGACCTGCGGGTACAGGTTTGACGGCGGGAAGTCAGCAGGGTGGACTCCGTTCTCCATAAGGCTCCACTCCTGGTCGAGAGTCATAGGCCTCAGCGAAGCACGTATGTGTTCGTTGAACAGGAGTGACTCCTGTTCGACCACCAGGCTTCGGTCGCTGGCGTACAGCTGGATGGGGGGAGTCAGCACTGTGTCGTAGTAGCCTCTTTGATAGACGTGGTAGTAGCTGTCCTGAGAGACCCGCTCGCCAACTGATAGGAGCTCATTCAAGGCGTTGGACCAACCCGCGTTGGGCCGCAGGTTCTGGCGTCTGGCGTGAGATCGCTCGTTGATCAAGAACAGTCGCTGAGCAAATGTATCCTCATGGAAGTCGAGACCGCTGCCTCGAAGGTGATTTTGTCGGTCAACGGCAAAACTTTTGAGGGATCTTTCCAGACCGCCGTGAGTGCCAATATGAGAAACCTCACCCGGTGAAACGTCGGTGAACGGAAGCCAGGAAAAACCGCCGTTTCCGGTAGACTTTCTGACGTGATCTGGGTTCCAGATACTCAGCATCTTCTCCAGTTTCTTCCTGCTTCCAGAGTTGCTAGTCTCAGTTGGCACGTCGAGGAAGCCACCATCTCTGAACAGCAGCTTTGGAACCGCGTATTCAATCTGATTTCGAGCGGAGTACGCAACCTCAATGTTGTTGCCGACTCTATTCATCATGGAGGTGGATCCAAACGATGAAAAGTTGAACGCCGACTTGACGTCTGCTCGCTCGAACAGATCAGGGTGATTACAGACCTTTCGGAACTGCATCACCAAGTTCATCAGACTCTGCTGGCCCTCGTCGGAGATGGCCCGCTCAATAAGGTCCATAAGCGAGATTTGACTTCGCAGCATTCGATACAGGACTCGCTGTCGCGTGGTGAGCTCACAGTAAACATCGATTTCAATTTTGTCTCCGAGCTCGGACTGCACGTTCTTTTTGACTCGTCGCAACATGAATGGCTTGAGAATCATGTGAAGTCGCTTCAACTGCTGTTCGTTTAATTGTGTGTTAGTGGTGGCGTGGCTCTCGATATCCTTGGAGAACCATTCGCTGAATTCCTGGTGCGAGTCAAAGAGTGAGGGCATAATGAAATGCAGCAACGCCCACAGCTCCTGCATCGAGTTTTGGATTGGCGTACCGGTGAGTAGCAATCGGTTTCGGCACTGGAACGAGAGCAGACTCTTCCATCTAGACGAGGAACTTGACTTGATAGCCTGCGCTTCATCCAAAATCATGTACTGCCACTTGACACGCTGGAAGTACTGCGCATCGGCCACAACCAGTTGGTAAGACGTGATCAGAACGTGGAACGGTGAGTCTTTGGTGTACTTCAAGTTCTTTCTATCCCAGAACTTTCGCAGAACCTTTCGATCCTTTCCGTTGCCCCAGTAGGGCAGCGCCTTGAAGTCTGGAATGAACTTGGCGATTTCCTGCTGCCAGTTATGAAGCGTGGATGCTGGAGCAATGACCAGGAAAGGACCCCATATATTGTGGTGCTCAGCGAGGTAGGCCATGACGGAGATACTCTGAACCGTCTTACCTAGACCCATCTCGTCTGCCAGAATACCATTGATACCCTGTTCGTACAAGTTGGCGAGCCAATTGAGACCCTTGATTTGATACTCCTTGAGCTGACATCGCAAATTCTTTGGTTGCGTGATTGTGATGTCTCCCAGTGAAGTTGGGTTCTGGAAGTTCATCTCGTCGCTGTCAATATCAATGGCCTTGATATCGTCAAACTCCTTGGCTTTGTTACGTGCTTCAAGCAAAGCGCTTTGTGCGTTGGCCATGGCGGCCTTTTGCAGATCGTCGTCCTCCGCCTCGTCAAAGTCAAGATCTCGAGCGTGGGCGGCGTGGTTGAGGTCCACATGATCTTCAGTGAGGTGACTGTGTGCCGTAACGGACTCAGCCTCACCGGCAGCCTCAGCAGTTTTGATTTTCTTGCCAACGAAATGCGAGTACAATTCTGTCTGGGTGATGAGGAAATTGAGCTTTCGCGCCTGCCGCTTGGCTTCCCGCATCTCTTCTTCCTTCTTTGCCTGGTCCAGGGCCTCCTTCTCAGCCTTCTTTCGGAGATCTCGTTCTTCTCGCTCGTTTTTCTTCCAGAAAGCCAGCATCTCCTTCATGCCTCGCCTGGCCTTGGCCTGTAGGTCCTTGACGTTCTTGTTTGTCCTGTATTGCCACCTTCGCGCTTCCTTAGCAGCCAGGATGGCTGTTTTCTTTGCGTTACTGAGTCGAACGTTGGTGCACACTTGCATAAGCTTCAGCACCTTAGCAGAGTCCTTTCGCGCCATGTCCTTCCAAATGCCATCATACGTGTTGGAGTATAGACGCGCAATGGCCTTGATTTCCTTCTGAGACGGTGGCTTGGAGTTGGGCGACTTCTTCTCGCCATTCGCTAGCTTACTAACCTTGGCTCTCGGAGTGACGTCGTCCACCATCGAAATCTTTCGTTTCGTAGCCTTCTTTGCGATAGGCGTACTCTCCTCTTTGACAATGATTTTCTTTGCTTTCTTCTTTGGCTCCTCGTCTTCAGGCGCTATGCCGGCGGCGGCGGCCGCAGCAGCGGCGGCATCTGCCTTCTTTCGCTGCCTCTCCATCCTCTTGAGTATCCGCCTTTTCTCCTTCAACTCTGATTCTTCGGCCCGGAGAACTGTGTTCATGGCATCATCAAATAAATCCTTCTGAGCATACTTTCTGAGCTCGTTCGACCTCAGCGTGTACTTGTCCACAGAGGTAGCCAGGTGCCGTGCTCCGTGAGCGTCCTGTGCCTTGGAATCTAGATCCACCAAATACTCCAGTCGTCTGTTCAGTCTCTGCAGGTACTGTTCCTTCTCAGCAGCGAAAGTAGGCGAGTTGGCAATCATTACGGCGTCTGCCATTGTCCCCGGGGCATCCAGGCTCGCGCCAATGTCAAATGCCATGTCCTCCTCTAGGTCCATAGACTCGGCCTGGCGGTGGTACTCGTCTGCCGCAAGCAGTGAAGATATCGACATGGCGTTGCCTCGTGGCTATGTTAGAATGGCCCGTACAGCAGACCAAGAAACCGGCATCGGGCTCCGACAAGCTGGTGTGAAAAATCAAAACCTCAATGCCTGATTTCATTGTAGCAGTCTGTGCAAATCCACAATCACTCCTCCTTTCTCCCCCACAGCGGTGTGATCACAGACCTACTCACCTCTTCTAAAGCGTCCATCTCTGTTATGTATCCTCCAACAGTCCTCGGTCCAATCCACTTCTCTGTATCTCCTCTTGATCAATCCTTTATACACGCGTTTGTTCAGTGAGTGCCTCCTTGATGGGCGCCTTGACCTCCACGGTACCTCGATGCTGATGCTAATGCTATGCTCTGGCGTTCCTTTATATACGCTGGTATTCCTTGTTGTATGTTGCTTCCGAAGTCTGTGGTAGCAAACGTGGCGTGGAAAATTTGATGAGTGGCGATGGAGCAGCCCCGTGTCTGCTTGCTCAACACCTCTTCAATCTCCGCAAGCCTTCTTTCATTTGTTGGTTTGTTTGGGCGGCACCTTGTGTGTGACAGAATGGGTGACCAAAATGCAGCACCTGGGGGTCGAAAGGAAGCACAACAGAAAGGATTCAATACGATTGTTTGAATTGTATTTGTTTTAGCATAACACGTTATGACTGTATTTTTTGTCTAATGTTCATAACTGCGTCGCAGAGGGCTTGCGAGGTCACTGGTGCGGAAGCGTCTTAGAGCCGAGGACTATCGTAAGGTTCATCATAAACGCATAAAGAGAGTAAAAGCTGACTATAAGTACAGTAGCTTCTTTTGACGGTACGTTAACAAGGGCTGGCAGCATTTGCATGTACTACCAAGTCCCTCTGGCACGCGCAACAGTCACGCTGATCAGAGCCTTGAGTTTCAAATAAAAGCCTGCTTGTCTTGACATATGGCTTGATATAAGGCATACCGAGGTTCTAAGGCATAGCGCTAGGGGCACTGTATCGACGGACGGAATTCCTAGACAGGTTCATCGATCAAGCAAACAGCTTGACCCAATTAGCTGTCCTCTCCATCTAGATCATCAACTTCACCGGCGCGCGCAGTTTGACCCTAGCTACACGACAAACTACCTAGGGTAATGACATATCCAGTGCAGTCTCCGTACAGAATGCTTTGGTCACTCATCTTTTTCTCAGTCATTTCAATGCAGGGACGCCATACCTTGTCGACTTAACATCTAGTCGTCCTATTGCTCGCCTGTATTGTAGACCTGTGGCTGTGGGACCCTGGGTCAAGCTGACCCGAGCTCGGCAGACTGCAAAGAAGCTCAGAAAGCAGTACCTCGTTGGGATGTCTCCCTCTCTACGCTGTGGCAGCTCAATCGATTCACTGCTCGAGAGTCTTCGACGTAGTTCGTGTTTGTGACCCCTGCAGTCTGACGCCTGGTCAGAACCTGGTGGGCGCAGTGGGGAAACCAGATGGAGTTGTCAGTAACTCATAAAAATCCACGGCTAATGCAATTGAGAGTACACCTGGCTCGAAGTGGAACCAGCGCCTTTAATATGCTCATGCCCGGTCACGTCAACAAGTCGCGCCCAACCACGAAATTAAACAGGGTTATCAGCCAGCTCACATCTGATAAAGCCTGTAACTATTGACGAGACCTGTATGGCACCGAGTCGTTGAACATATCGGCAACTATTGGCTGGATCAGTGTCAGGGAATAGCCAGCGACGCACTGGGACTTATCCGAGGACATTTAAGCTGCAGACACAACTGACACTTCACACGCACAATCATGGACTCAGAACCTAATGGTTCTGGTTCTAGTGTTGGAGTCCAATCCAACAGAAACTTAATAGCCATAGATTGGACACGGGAATATGCAAAGGAACGTGAAAGACAAGCCATCCTTAAAGCGTCGCGCGACCTGAAAGGCAGGCTTGCCTTTCTCTTCGATTGGAGCCAAAGTTGGATCGTTATCCTTGGAACAGGAGTTTCAATTGGAGTCATTGCCGCGGTGATTGATGTGGCATCACAATGGCTGGGTGCAATCCGAGTCGGTCACTGTAGCGGTGCGTTCTGGCTCAGCCAAGAACAGTGCTGTTATCCAAATGAATCGTGCGAGAAATGGGTCAGGTGGAGAGAGACATCACTAATACTGGCATATTCGATTTACATTGTATTAGGCGTTGCATTAAGCTCTCTGGCCTCACTGCTCGTGGAGAAATACGCACCGTACGCCAGGTTGAGTGGCATCGCCGAGATCAAAACCGTCCTGGGAGGTTTCGTCATACGCGGGTTTTTGGGCCCAAAAACGCTCGTCACTAAGCTGGTGGGACTATGTCTCGTGGTCGGTGGAGGTCTATGGGTTGGAAAAGAGGGCCCACTGGTCCATCTAGCCTGCTGCTGTGCAAACATATTTATAAATTTTTACGAACCACTACGCACAAATGAGGCCAGAAAACGAGAAATCCTAGCGGCTGCCGCCGCGGCAGGCATTTCAGTCGCTTTTGGTGCGCCCATTGGTGGAGTACTGTTCACACTGGAACAAGCAACGTTCCATACAAGCACCAAGATCATGTGGCAAAGCTTTGTCTGTGCCATGGTGGCTGCCGGTACTCTCCAGACATTGAATCCGTTCAGAACAGGAAAACTAGTCCTGTTCCAAGTGGTCTACGATAGGCCATGGCACCTGTTTGAGCTGCTACCTCTCATGCTGATTGGAGTTCTGGGAGGCGTGCTGGGCGGAATTCTTGTTAAACTTAACATGACAATTGCAAGATGGAGGCAAAACTCTTTCGTCAGTAACAAACCAATACTGGAGGTGGCTGCAGTCGCAGCGCTGACATCCGCCATTTGCTATCCAGACTTTTATACCCGGATTCCGACGCCGGTTCTGCTTTTCAAACTTTTTGAAGAATGCAGAGACGAGGTGGGTCTTTGTGACATCAACACCTGGTTTTCCACGCTTCTCCTACTACTCATTGCATTCCTCATTGGCACAGTGTTCACATCATACTCTTTCGGACTCAAGATCCCCGCTGGCATAATGATGCCTTCCATGGCTATTGGCGCCCTTTCCGGCCGAATGATTGGATTGCTTATGCAGTCCTGGCAACAGACTCACAAAAGCCTGTTTCCCTCATGTCCGGCTGAGGGAGATTGCATAACTCCAGGAATGTACGCTCTAGTCGGTGCAGCGTCTGCGCTCACGGGAGTGACTCGTCTGACGGTGTCATGTGTCGTCATTATGTTTGAACTTACTGGCGCTCTCAGCTATGTCCTACCCATCATGACAGGAGTATTTGTCTCGAAATGGGTCGCAGACTCTTTCGGTAAGAATGGCATCTATGAGAGCTGGATTCAATTCAACAACTATCCTCTTCTTACCCGACTAGATGAAATGGTTATTCCTGATGTGGGCGTGCAGGAGTTCATTGGCGAGACTCAAGTGATTTATGAGGGATGCACAGTGGCTGACCTCGAAAAGCTAGCGGCTCTCCAGGTTGAAGGGTTCCCTGTCGTTTCTGATGCCAATGTAGTCATAGGCTACATCTCGCGCTACCAAATCGCCCTGGCATTGCTGGAAAAACTACCCTCAGACACTGTGTGCGTCTTCACAGAACAGAGCTCGCACACCGCGCTGGACCTTACGTCACGCCTGTTGCAGCCCACCACCATTTCATCAGAGGCCTCGCTATATCTTGTGGCGACGATGTTTCAGAGTCTCGGTCTACGCTACATGATATTCATCAACAAAGAATCAAAACTAGAAGGAATTATGACCAAGAATGACTTGTGGTGGCTGCTGAGCACAGCTGAAGGCCGAGCGGCCTTGCACAGCGCAGCACCACGATCTAGGCACGGTTCCGTCAATGAGCAGGAGGGCATTCAGCTCTTGTCTGACCACGCCTAACGCCATTCATGACGATAAAATTGTACATAGGCAATAAACTGGCTACGGGTAGGAACTTTTTGAATATGTACAATTCAGTGATGTATATACAGAGTCTTAATCATGATGAGCTATTGACTGATATGTGGACCTCTTCTTGAATCAGTTGGACCAGACTTCTCTTTAAGCCGTCGTTTGGCCTTAGACTCTCTCCTAGCCTTTATTTTATCAGCCTTTCTGTCCCTTGTCCATGCTTGATTGATGATCAGAACGAGCTGACGAGAGTCAATATCAGGCATTTGCGCTCGAATGCGCTTGAGCTCTCCAACTGATCGCTTTCGCTTGTAAATCTGAGAGATGACTGACGCGTAAGCCTTGACAGCGTCATCTTTAGAAACTCGCAAACCCCGGTTGACGAGCTTGCGAAGGTAAACGGCCGATGTCCAGGGGGTTTTGGGGGCTTTCAGAAATCCCCACCATACAATCTGATGCACCGCCTTGTAGGGCAGCCGGAACTTGACTTGCCGTCTCCGATACATTCCCAATATCCGTCCGGCTAGCGACATCATATCGTGGTAAGATATCATCATTTTTGACAAGCACTCGAAAAGCTTGCTCAAGTAGTGTTTCGGAAAAAGGTAGTCCTTCTCAAGGCGCCGCACAAGCCAGGCAGCTTTCAAAGGCGACTTTTCGGCCGTCTTCAGGACAACCATGAAGATAGGCTTTGAAGAAACAGGGATCTTCTTTTTTATGGTTTGCAACAGCAGCTTGATAGCATAGTCCGTGTTGATAAATGCCTGAGCGGTGATATATTCGTTCAGTCGTGTTTTAGAAAACAGGCGTCGTCGCTTCGGATCGAGCTTGTTCAAATGCAAATGCAATGCTTTGGGGACAAAGAGGCTGCGAGTCCTCATTTGGTGAATGATTTGAGTGGCCTTAACGTAACTGGTCTCTCGAAGACACAACTGTGCCAAAGTCAGGCGTCCGGGGTTGATTGGATCAATGGATTCCTTGTAGTAGGTTAGTATGAACGACCACAAGTGGTCGTGATCACAGTATGGTTCGAGTAGCTCGGATACTTCTGTGTAGGGCATGCTGGATTGGGCAGCCATCTTCACCAACAGCCGGGAGTAAAATGTTGATAATGCATGATGCAAAGGTAATGCGTCAAACAGTACGGCTGTGACGTCCCTCTTTGCCTGGCACTTGCGAAACATGATACTCAAAGCTCTACAGGCTGTAGGTCCTGGATTATGGCCGCTCTTCACCAACCACCCCAGCACCGGGGAAAAATCCTTCAGTGAAAACTTTTGCTGTTTCCAGTACACTATCAGTATGTCAGCGAGGTTCGCCTCACTTAACTTCCGAATATGCAACGACAGGGCCACCAGCATCTCGTCGTTCAGTAAGCCTCGAGTACTGGCGAACTTCAGGACGATAATGGGGAGATTTACCAAAGCCCGATCATGAATGAAGAATCCATTATGAAACTCCAGTGCCTCGGTAGCACTCTTTTGTAGAAGGCCAGCCATGACTCCACAGTAGACGGTTGGATACTCTGGGACAGAGTACTTCTCTCGGCAGAGGTATCCGCGGAACTTCACATCACTCACAGCGAAGTCAATCAATTGGTGGGTTTCTTGGTGTATCGATTGTACGTTATTCGCTCTTGCGGGTTTAAGGCTGGGTTGTGGCCTCACTGGGGTCGAACCAAGCTGATCATGATTCAAATGAAAGCCCTGGTGAGAAGCTTTTAAGTCCGAATTTCCATACCTCAATCCACGATCTTGATCCAATAGACCCTCCGAACTGTTTTTTGTGGAGATGGCGGCGCACAAATAGCCAATTTCATTGAACTTTGGTCCCCGTGTCCTGATAGCCCTCAAACCATGGCTCAACATCCGCCACGAACCAGCTGAAGGCGTCTATTGAAAAGCCACTTTTCTCTTAGTGTCTCACCCGTGTAGTTGGTTTGATCACAGCGACAAATCCCTCTCCGCTCTGTTCGCTCTGTTTGGTCCTTCGGTCAATCTTTCATGTCGCCCATTTTACTTCACCACCCTAACCCCGTCACGTGATGCATCTTTTAATAACCTTGGCGCGCACATTCCTGGGCGTTTCATCGCATCCAAATCCATCAGTCAGTCCACCATCGCATCCGGTCCCTGTTCAAACTAAGCATAACCCAACACCATAACCATCGCAACGGCACTTCACTGACGCCATGTCCCGGTACTCCATTGACGAGCCGCGGTACTCTTTGGACCAGGAAGAGGACATTGTTGGAACTGCCGGCGTCACCGATCGCGACCGGGAGCTTCTGCGGGCCGATGATGAGGTCCTAGAGGCCCTCTCTGGTAAAACCAAAGTCCCCGCTAAGAAAATGAGTAACCTACGTTCACACTTGTTTCCAAAGAAGAAGAAGGACCTGAAGGTCAAGTTTGACTATCAGCAATTGGGCGACGGGTCCAAGGATGGTTTTGAACCGCGCGGCAAGAAATACAACAAGTTCGAACCGATGGAGTACGCAGAGGACGATGAGAGTGAGAGCGATATTGAGATTGATTTAGAGCGGCGGCCAACTAAGCGACGCAAGCGGGCCGCCCGAAAATATCATTTTATCATCTTTATCATTGTCGTTCTTGTGACGATTCTCTTTTTCTCAAATATACTGTCACCACAGGCGCCACAGAAGCAGCCCAAGAAGCATCACGGGCCTATCCGGAGCAAACGACTGTTGTCCAACGGCACGCACAAGTTTCACCCAACAACGATTGTCGTTTCATTGGACGGCTTCCACCCGCATTATATCAGCAAGAGCTTGACCCCGCATCTACACGAGCTCTTCACCCAGCATGCCGCGGCCCCTTACATGGTGCCGTCGTTCCCGTCATCCACCTTCCCAAATCACTGGACTATGGTCACTGGCTTGTATCCTGCCAACCATGGTATTGTGGGCAACACCTTTTACGACCCTGTCTTGGAGAAGCAGTTCGTCAACGTAAAGCCCTCGCAGAGCCTAGACGTGGACTGGTGGGGTGGCGAACCTATCTGGCAGACGGCCTCGTTCCAAAATGTGCTGCCAGCCGTTCATATGTGGCCTGGAAGCGAAGTCAAGTGGCTAATGAACGTGCCATTCGAGAGGGACAGTGCGCCGTTCGAGGTCGACAAGTACAATGCATCCGAGACCCTGCAGGCCAAGAGCGATAGGGTTTTCAGTTGGCTTGACAGGGCCAAGCGAAACAGGCGTCCAGAGCTCATTCTTACCTACGTCCCCACCATTGACTCTGTTGGTCACGCCGTGGGTATCCAGGGTCGAGAGCTCGAGAAGGCTTTGAATGATGTCGACAACCTCGTGGGATCTATTCTTAGTGGTCTTTCAGAGCGGAATCTTTCCGACATTGCGAACCTCGTGGTTGTTTCTGACCACGGTATGGCTCCAACCTCGAACGACCGACTGATCTTCTTGGAAGATATCGTCGATACTGAAAAGGTCGCCCACACGGACGGATGGCCGCTGTACGGCCTTCGACCAAAGGACAGCAACGACCTTCAGGCTTTGTACGATCAGCTCAAGAGCAACGAGCCTGCAGATGAGTCCTGGAAAGTGTATCTGAGAGACCAGATGCCCAAGGAGTGGAATTTTGGCGGTATGGACAGCGCTTACCAGTACAGGCTGGCTCCACTGTGGGTGATTCCCAAGGTCGGTTGGTCAGTAACTACGCGAGAAGCGCTTCAAAAGCAGGGTGGTGAATACAAGCCTCGTGGTGTGCATGGCTATAATAATACCGAGGTGCTTATGCGAGCGCTTTTCGTGGCCAGCGGACCCTACTTTAAGAAGCAGATGTATGAGCCATTCCCCAACGTGGATCTGTACAACCTCATCTGCGCCAGTTTGGATTTAAGGCCTTTTGGAAACGATGGCTTGCCGGCCGCCAGATCACTGCGACCTCTGGCTGAGGGTTGGAAGGATAACATGACATATCCAGGAGTGGACTTTGACACGCCAATTTTGAAGATTGATTCAAGCTATGATACTCTTTTCAAGGGCAACGAGATTGTTACTTCGACGCGACCGACGCCAATGCCAACTACTAACAAACCAGCAAATAACATCACAGTTACGGAACCCGAGCCTCAGGACGGAGACACTAATGGTCACTCAATTTCCAGTATAATGTCCGAAATTCTGGACACTGTCAAGGAGGGTGCCAAGAGCGGCCTTGAGGGGTTCAAAGGCTGGCTCGAGGGCCTCCTGGGCTCTGAAAAGTCGAGCAATGGCCAGGAGAACCATTAATTCTCCTCTGTAAAATTAACCGGTTCTGTGACGCTAAGTAAGCTGGCCTGAATAGCTCCATACGAAACCAATAGAAACACCAGGATTGGACTGTACTATATCTTTGCCTTTGTACTTGCCATCCAGCCAAACTCTAGTTTCTTATCCTTGCCGGAATCGATAATGACATTGATCACGCAAACCTCGCTTCTGCAGACTGCGTCCTTAGTAGCAGCTGATAGCTCGTCCAGGGTTGTAACCAGGTATCCTCTTGCACCAAAAGCCTCGGCCAACACATGATACTTGGTGTTAAGTTGCAGTGCTGTGGGTGGAAGGGGCAGAATACTATCGTAAGCGGATGGATCCACACCGTGGTAAACGCCAGAATTGTTCATGACAAAGATTACCATCGGTAGACCAGATCTGACAGCTGTTTCGATTTCGGCGGCCGAGAAGCCAAATGCCGAGTCTCCTTCGATCGCAACGACAAGGCTAGAAGGGCTAGCGCACTTCGCAGCGATCGCGTAGCCTATACCCACCCCCATGGTAGCGTTTGAGCCTGCATCCAGACGAGTTCGAGGAGCCGTTAGAGGGAAGGAAGATCGCGAAATATCCATTGTGTTGGCACCCTCTGAGACGTAGATGACGGAATCGGGTTTTGTCCATTCTGCCAGAGTTTCCCTGATGACTCTGTAAGCTTGGTGGTAATCGATGTGTGGGAGCACTGCGGTCTCTTTCTGAACCGATTTCTGTTGATTCTTATGCTGGGATTCCCTGATAACAGGAAGTATCGGTGGAGCTTTCCAGTCGAGAAGAGTGTGTAGCAGCTGGTCAGTTACAAGCGCCACATCACCTGCCAGACCCAGCCCAGCACTACCAGCGTTGTTGCCGAGCTCTTCTGGGGAAATGTCCACTTGTATGATTTTGACGTCTTTTGAGTATTTTGGTGAATTTCCATAATGCAGAATCCAATTGAGTCGGCCGCCCAGAAGAAGAATCACATCAGAGTGCTTGAGAGCAGCCGAGCGAGCAGCCGACATGTTCAGTGGGTCTTCATCGGATACCACTCCCTTGCCCATGGGCGTAGGTAGAAACGGTATATTTGTTTGCTTGACGAAATTTCGTACAGGGCCTTCTGCCCGCGCATATGCAGCGCCCTTGCCAATAATCAATAGCGGCGCCTTGGCTGCTCTCAGCGCCTCAGCGGCTGTGGCGACTCTCAGGGGGTCAGCGAGGGTTCGTGGAGCGTTGCTTGGAGGTTCTAAAATGCTCAGTTTCAGCGAATGTTTGGCCTGGATTATATCTGCAGGAAGGTCAACATAGGTACAACCCGGTCGTCCAAAATACGCAGTTCTATAGGCCTTCTCGAGTAGAAACGGCACTGACTGCAGAGATGTTGCCTGAGCAGCAAATTTCGTATATTTCTCCACGGCAGAAACCTGATCCAACTCTTGAAAGGCACCTTTCGCTCGTTGGTGGGACTCAGATGACCCCGCAAGCAGAAGCAACGGAAAGCAGTTTGCCCTCGCGTTCTCGGCTCCCGCCAATGCGTGCACCAAGCCAGGACCACCAACAACCAAACTAACACCAGGGCGTCCAGTGAGGTATCCATAAGCCGTGGCAGCGTACGTCGCTGCCTGTTCGTTGCGAAAGGACACAAAGCGAATGCCGCGAGCAATGCACGCCTCAGCGACTTCAATCACCGGAATTCCGACAATGCCAAAAATATGTGTGACGCCTAAATCCACAAGCGCTTCTGCAATCACATCGGAGCCTGTCATTACGCCTGGAAATGTGGTGGTGATGGCTGTGGAGCAAGCCTTATCGCGGCGCGGCGTGCGGCTGGGTGCGGTGATTGAACATTTTGAGTGGCATCTTTCATTTATAGTCCTGCAGTTTGATTCTGTTTGAGTTCTAACTCAATCAACATAGCTTATTATCTTATATTATAGCAAATTTTTCTTAACACTGCTACATCAGTCTTTGGGTGCTACTTTGGCTAGCTAGCTTATAGAGTCATGGCTATTCCCTCCGCTTCCTATTCCACAAGCCCCTCGTCAGCTTCTTATCAGCAAATTCAATGAGCAATGCATATGCACTGGAGAGGTGTTTGCGCGTGGCTCAGTCCTTTGTATCACCGCACTCCGCTTCTGGCCGCGCACCAAGACCGATTTTCGCGCGCTCTGAACTACTTTTGTCGTCTCACTAAGAGACAAGGCGCGTCAATCCGCACGAGAGGACCCTGACTAATGCTTAGCTCATCTTTTCCTGTTGTGGGGTCGCGCTTCGGGTAAGGGTACAGACAACAAGTACCACAGCAATGTAGTATAAAGCTGGGCGACTTGGCTAACTCTCTTTGTACAATTGAAATGCCTCGAATTGCAATTATCTACTACTCGCTGTACGGACACATCCGCACCATGGCCCATGAGGTCAAGAAAGGTATTGAGAGTGGTGGCGGCCAGGCTGACATTTTCCAGCTGCCAGAAACTCTTTCTGAGAGTGTTCTGCAAGCCATGCACGCACCGCCCAAATCTGATGATGCTGTTCTCAGTGACGTCAGCGAATTGACCAAGTATGACGGGTTTCTGTTCGGAATTCCTACGCGATACGGTAACCAGCCTGCACAATGGCGAACCTTCTGGGACCGGACTGGAAAGCTGTGGGTCTCTCACGCCCTCTGGGGCAAGTACGTTGGTCTCTTTGTGTCCACCGGTTCAACAGGTGGAGGCCAGGAGATGACAGCGGCGAACACATTGTCCACGCTAGTTCACCACGGTTTGATTTTTGTGCCAATGGGCTACAAGCCTGCCAATGACATGGTCACGAACTTGGAGGAAGTCCATGGCGGCTCGCCTTGGGGCGCCGGAACGTATGCAGGCGCGGTTGGTCAACGGCAGCCGACAGAGCTGGAGAAGGGCGTGGCGAGGGCGCAGGGAAAAGCCTTCTGGGAGGTTATCTCGAGGGTTAACTTTGCTTAGCCCATGCTGTTATAGGCAAGCTAAGTGTGCGAGAACCGTAATTCGGCTCGGATTGACTGACATGTATTCGCTATCGCTATAAGTTAAACTATTCAAAGTGAGTATTCAGACACGTCAACGCTGTTATGCATTAGAGTTAAGGTGGTAGACGCAGAGTAACTTTATATATGCGATGGGCTTCTACGTCGCGCTGTCCACTGACGGCGAGCCCACGTCCACGGTCGCGTCCACCAGAAGTCCGGGGCCGTGATTTGACTCAACAGTGGAGAAGCCCCAGAAAGCCTTTGCGAATGACCCCACCCAGGTCGCGTCGTGCCAGACCCAGCCTTTACATGTACGCTCATCGTGCGGCGCATCAGATAACCCACCTAAATAGCGAGATTTGCAGCGTCCAATTTAAATCTCGCCTGACAAGGCGATTCTCTTCTGTACTAATACATAACCTCATCTCACTAATTCTCAGCTCAGTATGCATTCGGTCCATTCTGAGCAGGTGGTGAATATCGCGAAACGGCGCATCTCTTCCCCAACAGACGAACGATTAAGCACCATTGCCTGGATAAACAATACCTTTCCAACTATCCTAGGCCTTTTTGATAGCCCGCCAGGATACAGATTGCCTGAGCCGGCGCAGCTCGCGTATACTCAACTGCTGAAAGCGCCTAGCTTTGAGCCTCAGGAAAGAGTCCCTGTTGAGGTTTGGGAACTTGTGATTTCACATTTAAGCACCCATGACCTGATGCAGTTTCGGGCAGTCTGTTGGCTGTTTTGTCAACTCGCCAGAGCTCAGACCCTCTACCTGCTCACGGAGGCAGATATTTACATTTGTCGGCGGCTGGACGAGTCAGATATGATTCATTTGAAGAGTAAACCCTTCATGCTGGGCTTGTTGCATGGAATGTCACACGGCAAGTACAACGATATTGCCGAAGGATTGGCTCTTGTGCACTGTAAAGAACCCACTCTACTTCGAAGCGTCCAAATGCTAAAGGCTTTGCAGAACCAGGGAATGGGACAGCTCAGAGAGCTAACGTTAGTGATTAATGGAGGCGCACAACACATTTCAGTCGAGCAGTTTTTAAACTTGCTACCGATATCTCTTCCCCAGACGAATGTATCACTCAAAATCACCCTTCCCGTCTTCTTCTCAAGGCCCATCACAATTGGAAAGAACATTCTCTCGTTGGAAATAGTAGCCAATGATCGCAGTTTAGCCTATTATGAATGGCTCCATTATGGCATCAAAGTCGAACCTGATAACAGAATCAAAATTCTAAGTTATCAGAACCCTTGGACAATGGTTGACCATCAGTATGAGACGTTGTCAGCGTTTGGCGCGCAATTCAAACACCTTAGGTACTTTGCCTTTCACGTGGGAAATGATCCCCGTCGTCTGAGCCTCCCAAGAAAGGTCAGATATTGTTGGGGCGCGCTACCCGATGCATTGCTTCACAGCGAAGTGCTCAAAAAGTTGAAGGAGAATAGTTTTGCCCTCGACTTTTCGTCAAGTCAGCCCTTGGACATGTCACGTGACTGGTTATAGTGAACTAAAATACGGTTGGCGACCCTCAACTGACCAATCCATGGAGCTCTTTGCTTTGTCTCTGTTGGCTTTGGCCTCAGCCAACACCGAGTCGGTGCGATTCCGGCCTCATGACTCCGTCTTTGCATCGGAGAATTCTTTCTCCAGTTCCGGCAGTATCATTGTCCACACTGACCTTGTGTTTGAGCCTTCCAGGAGGGTTTTTGCGGTAGAAGGTCTTGACGAGGCACAATTGTACGAAGCGCGAGTGTGCTGGTCTGCGTCGCAGCCTGCTACTTTTGACATTACCTACGATCCGGAGTTGGGTATTGTGGTTGACTTCAAGGCGGATTACTACTCGCATATGGGCACAGAGCCGAGGCCATTAGTGTTTGATGTGGTGCTGAACCGCTGTATACTAGATGCACCAGCTGAGGATATTGTAAGCTCAATAGGGCTTATTGTGGTGGCGGTTGTTGGGGGGTGGTTTCTGGCCGACAAGTTTGAGGGCATTTTGACTGCGTAACACTACAACAGCTGGAGCTATACACTGAGTCGTGACCACATCACAAGAGAGTTATTACCTAGGAGAGGAACTTACCGGCACTGATAATGATACAATGGCAGCGAATAGCCAACATAGCTGGTAGGGGATAAACGAGCTCAGCAGGCTGATAAGACGGTGTTCACGTGGAATGCTACTCCGGCCAAGCCCATGCTATTATGGAGGTTTAGCCTGGTTCAAGCTATCGGTTCAGATAAGTTTTGGCAGGGCTTCTGATACGCGCTGTGGAAACCCGGGAACATCTGAGCGACCTCAACTGCAATTGTGAAGGGACGGATGGAAGTGATCCTATTGAAGAGTTGCGAGAAACTCGTGAGCGGTTGCATACAGGCCGCAAAAGGCGGGCAATAGGGCTAACTGGTGGGTTTTCTGAGCTTTTATAGTATGGGCTTTCTCATCTATTCAATCCTCTTCACTCCCTCGCAAGATGCTCCCGTCATCATGACGTCACGCCCATAGTTTACCAGTCTCAGCCACATCACGGGAAAAGTTCACGTGACTGCGATATTATCTAACTTGCTTCCGCCAGAATATGATGCAATCGAAAAATAACAAACAGTACACCTGGGCCAAGACAGAATCAAAAAACAGCGCTGCAGTTTGTTTTAAATAATGACGTGTGAATTAGTGCTAGTCTACATAACCTGGGTTAGCACAGATTCAGGTCAGCAGCGCGACGCGGGATTGATCTGCGCGCTCTAAACTCCCTTAACTCCGACTGCACACCACATGCACTCCTCACTTCCTCAACACCCCTGGCGGCTCCACGTGACCGCATAGCCGTACCCCGTGGTCATTTCTTCCCTTTCTTTTACTCATTTCATACAATTCTTCCTCATATACAGTCATCAGTCACGTTCCAGCACGCCCACGGTAAGCGCGCCCAGCCTCACCTGCTCACCTGCCTACCCTTGCCCCTCAACCCTAGCCCCTTATCTTATCTTGCTCCACATTTAAATATAAGCCTCCTTCCGCGTGCAGGTTCTATTGTACAGCACAGTAATAGAACTAATGATGAGTAAAGAGAAGCTTGATGGTGAGTATTTCCAAACAGGCCGCAGGCCGTGAGGGGAAAACGTTTGGAATTTGAGTGGAACTGGAAAGTGGCGAGGTTAGCGAGGTATACGAGCTTGGCGTGATTCTGATATCTGGAGAGACAAACCGGTGAATATTACACTGGTTTCAGGTGCTATAGGCCTTAAGTACGGGTTCATGGCTAGATCCAGCGAGATCTCGAACCGATGTGCTACATCTACTGCTAGATATTCATCTTGAATTCCCAACGGATAGCTGCCAAACCTTTCGCTGCTCGTGACTGAATACTAATAAGAATCATGGCTACAGGTCCAGGAGTCCACACCTGGAACGCCGCTACTAGGGGAGGAGATGCTGTTGTCTCGTTTCGTGGAGGGTCTGCGAGCATTTGACGACGAGGAAGAGGACGAAGACCTGGCCGAGACTCCGGACGTGGACCTGAGCGCTTCACTTGAGACGATGGTCAAGGCCAAATCAGTTCAGAGAATCAACCGTAGCGAGAGCACGCGGTCCTCGCGGGTGCAGCTGGAGAGCGTCAGGCTGGTTTCTGAGGCAGAGATGACAGCATCCAGAGAATCTACTAGCACTGCCAGCTCAACCACTAGCCGGAAGAGGAGGAAGATGAGGGAGAAGAAGGAGCCAGATCAAAATCTAGGAGTGGTTCTGGCGGGCATCTCACTGGTGGCGGGACTGAGTTTCGGAGCTGGCTTTGCCTTTGGCAGAAGAAGTGTTAGGGTGACCACCTAACGCGACCCCAACCAAGCTTCACAACACATTCAGCCTGCATGAACGTTGTGCAGGTTATCCGCATCAACTTCCCCTCGGGACACGACCCACATGAGATATGACCATATGACCTAGTAATGTATTAAATTTCGTTCCTTTGTGTCTTTAGAAGCTAGAGTTTCGGTCTCAAGAATAGCAGGGCCATAGTGTGTTATGTGCATCACATTTTGTATTAGCGTCTATCTACCTATAGACCAAGCGCGCGAGTAGGCGTCTATGGCTGGCATCGGCCGGTGAATCGTGGATACAAGGAGCAGTCTCGGACAGTGAATCGGTCACAGAGCCACGCCAAGATTCTCTCAGTACCCAGACCGTATCCACCGTGTGGGAAAGCACCGTATTTGCTCTGGTCCAGGAACCAGTAGTATGCCGCTGGGTCAATACCCTCACGCTTCATGCCGGCCAACAGCTCCTCAACGTCGTAGGAACGCATGGAGCCACCGGTGATCTCACCGACGTTTGGCATGAGCACATCAACGGACTCGGTGACCCGTGGGTCATCAGCGCACTTCTTCATGTAAAACGACTTGATCTCGACTGGGAATCGGGTCAGGAAGATTGGCTTGCCGATGGTGTCGGTCATCTTTCGCTCGGCGGCCTCGGCGATGTCGTCGCCGAACTTGAACTTCTCGCCGTCCTCGTTTGGAATGCCGTGCTCGTTGAGCCAGTCCAGGGCGTGGATGTACTCCATTCGCATGAACGGTCGGGCTGGTGGAGTGAAGCCCGGGTGCAACTGCTGGACCAGTGCGCCGGCCACTGGGTCGGCGACGACCTTGTCGATGGTGTCGCAGATGATGGTCTCGATGTGTTGAAGCAGGTCCTCAAAGTTGATGAAACCCAGCTCGGCCTCCACGTGCGTGTACTCAGACAGGTGTCGTCGGGTGTGAGATCGCTCAGCTCGGAAAGATTCCTGAACACAGAAGACGTCTCCCAGCGCTGGGATACAGGTCTCTAGGTACAGCTGGGAGGTCTGGGTAAGGTAGGCCTTCTCGCCGTAGTAGTCCAGGGCAAACAAGGTGGAGCCTCCCTCGACCTGAGTCTGGACCATGCATGGTGGGTTCACCTCGAGCAGTCCCAACTCCTCGTAGGTGGCTCGGAAAGCCCGCAGCAGAGCGGCTCGCACCTTCATGATGGCACTGAGAGACTCGCCTCGCAGCGTCAGGTGTCGCTGGTCAAGCAGAATAGATGGGTCAGCAGACTCCTGGACCTTGTTGGTGAAGGCCTCGTCGCCGGCTGGGGCAAGGCCGACAACCTCGTAGTAGTCGACAATCAGCTCGTGGCCGCCTGGCGCAGTCTGGCCCTCGGGCACTGGCTTCACGACACCGTATAGGGTGACGGTACTCTCGAGAGTCAGAGACTGGGTCTGATAGGCGTTGGCCAGATCGCCCTGGAGAACAGCCTGGATGTAACCGGTTCCGTCTCGCAGGACAATGAAGGCAACACCCTTCTGTGGTCGCAGTCGGTGGACCCAGCCCGATAGCTGGACTCGGGTTTCCCGGTTGGCGTGTGTGTCTCTAATTTTCAGCTTCTTGGCTGGGGCAGCGTTCTCTGGCTTCTGGATCTTGATGGCCTGAGCAGCGGCTAGCTTCTTAGCGTCCTGCTCACTCTTCTCCTGGGCCTGCTTAGCAGCTTTCTCGAGCTTCTTGACGATACCGTCGGCACCCTTCTTGGCCTTCTTTAGGGCAGAGGGCGAGATCAGCTCGTACTTCTCTTTGAAAACGACAATGGGCGCATCGGGCTGGGCGTACGCAGCAAAGGCAGCGGTCTGGAATGGCGCGGCCTCGGTTCCTCGCTCCTTCTCGTCGACACCAGTAGCCTCGTTCACATACACAGCACCGGCTGGCAGCTTATCGTCTAGGCTCACGGCCTTGACCTCTTGCTCAAGGTTTTCT
Source organism: Blastobotrys robertii (assembly GCA_030564385.1). Taxonomy (NCBI): domain Eukaryota; kingdom Fungi; phylum Ascomycota; class Dipodascomycetes; order Dipodascales; family Trichomonascaceae; genus Blastobotrys; species Blastobotrys robertii. The sequence goes on from JAJLUQ010000008.1 coordinate 163,004, forward strand.
AGAGTCATGGTGTGGAGTGAAGTGAAAAATAAAGAGTCAGCCGCAATGGGAGTGGAAGCGTGGTAAGGCACGGCGACAGGGGTAGATCATAGATAAGCGCGTCTGGCAGGCTAGCGGGGCTAGCCAGACTAGGTTAGTTTTGTGTCTATTGACATCTCAAATAAGAGTCACAGTCTATTAATAACGGTTAGTAGAGCTGTGGGGCTGCTTCAGACGTCTATAGACTAGGTATAGCCTTCTGGATTTCGATTTTTAGGCTACGCTGACGATCAAAAGAGGCTACCGCTGCGTATCAGGAATGGGAACAAGGAAACGTAGTCAGGTGTGTTTATCAGTGAACAATTGTAGCCTAGTCGGTGGTCAGATGCTTCAAATGCAGTAAACCTGCCGAATGGGGCCATAGCATCCGGGTCGAAACTTTCTTCGTGCCTTCCGACTGGTGCCTCGGACATACCTTCCTTAAACAAGCGGGCCGGCATTTCACGAATACGGATCGACACGGTGTTAACTATGGACGTGCATAACGCGATGGCCATTTTTTCATTATTTGGATGCAACTGCCGTTTGATAACTTAGTGCTGAGTTCTGAGTGCTGAGGTTGATGCTTTTTGTGTCATGCGTAGTCAAGATTTCATGCAGAGCTGCTGCAATGTCGTAATGGTCGGCATTTATAAATTGGGTTCTCTCAATGGACTGGGTTGGTTATTGAAGGCAGGGAATATCGGCAACAGTGAATGAGATAAGTATGAATGTAGATTAATGATGCGGTATCTTGTGAATAGAAATGATGTCGATAGTGAAGCAAGCTTGAACGGCCAGTATGACTGCTTAATTCTGTGGTATTATGATTGAAGCCAGTATGATTGGTTGTTTCTGTGGTATTATGATTGAATCGCCTCCAGCTCTCTTTTCAGAGCAGTGACTACCAAACATGCAAGTCAGGATGATGGGGAAAAATCTCCACACGAGCATCATTGAACAGCTGGCTCAAGTTCTCCGCTCCATGTGCCTCATGCTGAGGGTCCCACACAATGACATCTCTGACTTTTGGAAAAGCAGGGCTCCGGTGATGGAGAATGCCCTGAAAGACGAGCCCACCTTCTAGTTCCAAGTGCGTCACTTTTCTGAAGAGCCACGCGAATCTACTTTCGAGAGTCTCGTAAAGGCGATCGAGGTCTGCCCAATCCCACAAAATATCACAGTCAACGGTAGTGCTCTCACCCTTGTAAGAAGCGACGACGACGACATGCGACTCCATGGGCCGAATATTAGGTCGGCCAGAGACCCGGGGCTGTTCTTCGAGAAGGTAGGTACCTCTTTTCAGGGTATATGTGACGCGAGGATTAATCCAGACTGAAAAGAAAGCGTCAAAGAATCTAGACGCTCGGGAAAGACGAATCAAATCAAACAAATTCACGTTCTCCAAGATCGTGAGCCAGACATCGTCCGGCAGCTGGTATATCTTTGACAATCCACCTGGCTCGGTGGCAAACTCCGTTCGCAACTGATCAGTTCGCAGTAGTTCCGACATGGGAGTGATGAGGGATGGACATTAAAGTTAATACAGGTCAGCGCGCTCAACTAAGGTCAATAGCTTCAGCATTTGCCAGGCATTTAGCGTGGAACATGCTAAATCAGCTCGATTGGCTGATGCGTCCATATTCCAGGCTTTGTTGTAAAACACAGTTATGTTGGTAGGGCTTGAAAGTATTTCAATCTCCGATTACCCCTGATCCCTCACCGTGGTGGCCCTGTCTTACCCCACATGCCTGCTCACCCCTGCGGTTCTTATCAGGCTTCGCCGAAGCGTTACCCTATCTGACGTTAGGCTAATGACTCTTCGTGCCGCATACTCAACATGACACAGATAGGCGATCTGGAGAAGCGCGCCCTATAAATATTATTGCAAAACTCAAAATTCCACCACCCATGACTAACGGACTAGCGCTAGATCTGTCCAAGCTTTCGCTGATTTCACACGCCCGACCGGCCAACAATGAGGAATGGCGGGCGTTGCTGAAGGACCACGTGACCGGAGACTACTCCGTGTCCAAGGTTCTCGTCTTTAAGCCAAAGACTCCCAAGTCCCAGACCCCGGTGCCAGTTGTCGTTGTCGCTCTGGACTCGACTCCTACTCCATCTGGAGCCATCGCTAAGGCCGCTGGAGTTAAAGAGCCACGATTGGCCAGCGCCGACCTGATTCAGGAGTATTTCGGCGTGACCCCACAGGACGTCTGCGCCCTCAGCATCACCAAGGACAATGCTGACAAAATCAAGATCTTGGTCGACCAGAACATTGTCGGCGCCAAGGTCGCCGTCCACCCTAGAGACACCGTCGAGAAGTCCGCCATTGTTGACGGATCCGAGCTCGTCAAGTACTACCAGTCCCTGGCCGAGGTTGAGGTCGTTGACTTCGAGGCCCCAGTCGAGGCCAAGCAGCCAGCTAAGCCAAAGGAGAAGAAGGAGGAGAAGAGCGCTGCCATTGAGGGTGCTGCCCTGATCGGAATCACCGTCGACAAGGAGCTCGACTTCCCAGGATGGTACCAGCAGATCCTGACCAAGGGTGAGATGCTCGAGTACTACGATGTTTCCGGCTGTTATATTCTTCGACCAGCTTCCTACTCCATCTGGGAGCGAGTCCAGGACTACTTCAACCCACTCATCAAGTCCATCGGCGTCAAGAACACTTACTTCCCAATGTTTGTCTCTTCCCGAGTTCTGGAGCGAGAGAAGGACCACATTGAGGGTTTTGCCCCAGAAGTCGCTTGGGTTACCAGGGCCGGTTCTTCCGAGCTCGAGGAGCCAATCGCTATTCGACCAACCTCCGAGACCGTCATGTACCCATACTACGCCAAGTGGATTCGATCCCACCGAGACCTCCCATTGCGACTTAACCAGTGGAACTCCGTCGTCCGATGGGAGTTCAAGCACCCACAGCCATTCCTGCGAACTCGAGAGTTCTTGTGGCAGGAGGGTCATACTGCTCACTTGACCCAGGAGAGCGCTGAGAAGGAGGTTCTGCAGATCCTTGACTGGTACGCCGAGATTTATGAGAAGCTGCTGGCCGTCCCAGTGGTCAAGGGACGAAAGACCACTAAGGAGAAGTTTGCCGGATCTTTCTTCACCACCACTGTCGAGGGTTACATTCCAACCACTGGTCGAGGTATCCAGGGTGGTACTTCCCACTGCTTGGGCCAGAACTTCTCCAAGATGTTTAACATTGTCGTTGAGAACCCAGAGGGCCCAGAGAAGCCAAAGATCAATGTCTGGCAGAACTCTTGGGGTCTTTCCACCCGTGTTATTGGTGTCATGGTGATGGTTCACTCTGACAACAAGGGTCTGGTCTTGCCTCCAGCTGTCGCTGATAACCAGGTCGTTGTTATCCCAGTCGGAGTCACTGCCAAAACTACCCCAGCGGAGCGAGACGCCATCAACAACGGTGCTAAGAAGGTCGAGGACGAGCTTCTAGCCGCTGGTGTCCGAGCCATCGGCGACCACCGAGACAACTACTCTCCAGGCTGGAAGTTCTCCGACTGGGAGCTGCGAGGTGTCCCATTGCGATTGGAGTTCGGCCCAGCTGATCTCAAGAAGAGCCAGGTCATGGCTGTTCGACGAGACACTGGTGAGAAGATCACCATCGCACTGGCTGACCTCAAGACTGCCGTCCCAGCTCTGTTGGAAAAGATCCAGAGGGAATTGTACATTAAGGCCAAGAAGTCTTACGACGACCACCGGGTCCGAGTCACCCACATTGACGAGATTGTTCCAGCTATGAACACCAAGAACGTTGTCCTGGCTCCATTCTGTGGTGATGAGGAGTGTGAGGACTCCATCAAGGAGCGAACTTCCAAGCCACAGGAGGGCGAGGTTGTTGACGAGAAGGCACCATCCATGGGTGCCAAGTCACTGTGTATTCCATTTGACGAGCCAACGCCAGCCAAGGGCACCAAGTGTATTGGCTGTGATAAGGAGGCCCAGTTCATTACCCAGTTCGGTCGATCCTATTAAGCATATGCCACGACTTATGTTAGAAAATCTACTAATGATACCGAACGATGCGTACTCTTCATTAAATTTTGGCACTCTATTTCCTGTTGGCTATCCACTGCTGAACCTCACCTATCGATACGCTCTTCTCGCCGTCTCTGTCGACATAGTACACCGTCTCGACGCCGCTGTCAACCAAGTATTGGACATTCTTGTGGTAGTTCAGGCCCACCTGATTGACCGCGTGAGAGTCATCGCTCAGACAGACCTTGCCTCCCTGAGCCATGATTTCCTTGAGAATCTCTGGCTTGGGGTACGGCGTGTTCCAGCCTTTTCTGAGGGCTGCAGAGTTGATCTCAAAGAGCGCGCCTTGACTGACTGCTTCATTAATGTTTCGCACAATTTTGTCCCATACTTCCGGGTACTGCGACAGGTTTTCTGGATCAAAAGTGCCGTAGTCAGTAGCCATCAGCTGGATCAGATCAAAGTGGCCCACTACTGTCGGTTTGAAGTTCTTGAGCATCTCGTACTGGTCGTCGAAATATCGGGAAAACATGGCTTTTGTTCTGTCCTCCTTGGACGCCTCCGCCGGAAGTGCCAGTAAGCTTCCTGCCCGCAGCCAGTAGTCCTGGCTAAAGTCAATTGGAACCGCATTCACGTGGTGAATAGACCCGACAGTCATGTCAAAGATATACCGCTTCTTGAGGTTCTTGACGTAGCGATGGTACTCTCCTGTGATTGCCTCGGTCTCTGCGCCCACAATCAGTGTTATCTGGTCCCTGTACTTCTCCTGGAGCTCACGGGCGTGAGTGTAGAACGAATTGAATGTCTCTCGCAGGTCGTGAAGCGTTGTCTCCGAATGAACCTCCTCGGGGTAAAGATGGTCGAGGTGAATTCGTGGTATGTGCTCTGTCAGACAATAGACTTTGAAGCCCTGCCGAATGGCCTCCTCGACGACCTGCTCGAGCGTGTCGACGGCGTGCTGGACGTATTGTCCGCTGTGAGAGTGGTGTGAGTGCATGTGGGAGTGGCGAGCCGAGCAAATGCTTGTATCGTAATGTTAGTGTGATAGTCTTGAGTCTAGTGGCAAAGTGGCAAGGTTATAGTAGTGATAACCCAAGGCAAAGGGCGTTTGATCCATGCGTCATAGTGCAGCGCGCACCACGTTGATCGACACGATAAACTAACGGCCGGTAATTGGTCTACGGGCAAGTTCAGCTCAGCTCATCTGCATCGTATATGCAGGAACATTGTCTTGTCAGGCTATTGCAATTGTCATAACTCTATTTTTTGGCGATGGCGTATCATGGTCTGTGGTCAAAGGTAGCAGGATGGTCCATAGCGGTCATTGCTGTGAATCTGTAATCAACTTCAGGTAGCCTAGTTCACGCACGCTTCGATCAATCCTAAGAATTTCCGCTTAGCTCAATCTCACCGTATCAAGTGCGCGAAAAAGAAAAACTAATTAAGGTATATCAGGGTCTTGGTCTAGCACGCTTAGTACCATCTGCTATTGATCTCAACTACAACCTTTTGTTAGTCTTGCTAATGTAACTATCCATGCACCCCTGGTGATGCCCAGGCCCAGAAAAATTCTCGCTTGGCCGTGGGCTCGCCTACAGCTGCTCGTCTCGGCTATAGCTTCTCCACACGGCGCCCGGTCACCTACCGCCATTACATAAGCCAATGTGTGCTTGCTGACTAAGAACTACTTAAAACTTACGCCATTATTACGTCATGCGGATAACGACGGTGCAAAAAAAGCCGTTGTGCATTTACACTCATCGATAAAAATGGTGGACCAGAAGATTCTCGAGAGCATTTTGGACCAGATTGGCAACACGCCTCTGGTTCGATTGAACAAGATTCCCCAGAGCCTGGGAATTGAGTGTGAAGTTTGTGAGTACACAGCAAGCGGTGATGCTTAAGATGAGAACGCTTCACAGGAGAGGCAAGCAAGCGATCGGAGAACTCCATGCTATTGGATGTACTTATCCTTGCGGTATCAGGATTACTCTGGACAGCGAACACCTTGAACCGACTGTTCAGTGACCAGCGAACTTAGCGCTGATTAAAGATCAGTGTGTGTTCAAAAGCCTTATCGTTGCTTACGGCAGCCAATGTAGGCAACAAAGGCCAAGCAGCAGTGATAGGGCGCCTCGTCTGCAGTTTCCTAGCGATTTACAGTTTGTACTAACAAAGTGGCCAAGCTCGAATACTTCAATGCTGGTGGCTCCGTCAAGGATCGAATCGCTAAGCGAATGGTCCTCGAGGCCGAGAAGACTGGCCGAATCAAGCCAGGCTACACCCTTATCGAGCCAACCTCCGGTAACACTGGTATTGGTCTTGCTCTGATGGGCGCCGTTCGAGGTTACCGAACCATCATCACCCTTCCAGAGAAGATGTCTAACGAGAAGGTTTCTGTCCTGAAGGCTCTTGGTGCTGAGATTGTACGAACTCCAACTGAGGCTGCCTGGGACGCTCCAGAGTCTCACATTGGTGTTGCCAAGCGACTCGAGAAGGAGATTCCAAACGCTGTCATTCTAGACCAGTACTCTAACGTCAACAACCCTCTTGCCCACGAATTTGGAACCGGTGAGGAGATCTGGGAGCAGACAGCTGGTAAGGTCAACGTCCTGGTCGCTGGCGCCGGTACTGGTGGTACCATCACTGGTATCTCCAAGGCCTTGAAGAAGCATAACCCAGAAATCAAGGTGGTCGGTGCTGATCCAAAGGGATCCATCCTTGCTGTCCCAGAGATCCTGAATGACTCCACTGCCTCCTACAAGGTTGAGGGTATTGGTTACGATTTCATTCCAGACGTTCTTGACCGAAAGTACGTTGACGAGTGGGTCAAGACTGAGGACCGAGAATCCTTCCTACTCGCCCGGCGACTTATCCGAGAGGAGGGTCTGCTGGTTGGTGGTTCTAGTGGCTCTGCCCTTGCTGCTGCCCTCAAGGTTGCCAAAACTATGAAGAAGGGTGAGACTCTAGTTGTCGTTCTGCCCGACTCTGTCCGATCCTACCTGACCAAGTTTGTCGATGAGGACTGGATGAAGTACAATGGTTTCGTTGACGATGCTACTCTCGCTGCTCAGGCTGAGAAAAAGTCTCAATACAAGGGTGCCACTATTGCTGACCTTCAGCTCAAGCCAGTTGTCACAATCAAGGCTAACCACAAAACCTCTGAGGCTATTGATGTCCTCCGAGAGAAGGGCTTCGACCAGTTGCCAGTCGCTAACGCTGCCGGAAAGCTCGTTGGTCTTGTCACTCTGGGTAACATTCTGTCCTATCTGTCTAGAGGCCGGGCTACTACGGAGACCCCGGTTCAGGACGTCATGTTGAACTTCCAGAAGTTGCCATCTTTCACTGCCGTGGCCACTCCAGGCGTGGGCACTCCAAAGCCAGACACCAAGAAGCGAAACTTTGACGAGATTACCGTGGAAACCCCATTGTCTGACCTGAACCGATTCTTTGAGCACAATTCTGCTGCCGTCGTTACTGAGCGAGACGGCAACGGTGTCAAGCCAGTGCACGTCGTCACCAAGGTTGACTTGTTGACCTTCCTGGCCAAGAACCAGTCTATTTAAGCTGTGAGCCTTCGCAGACCGTCTGATCTCAACGCTTCAGACGCTATTTAAAAATGCGGGAAGACCCCGTCGTGATCTCAACGCTTCATGTATTATAATGAAAAGTTTTGCTAATAACGCCTCTAAAAATCCCGGTCAATATCGCCGACTCGCCCCCACAGTGTGACTCTATTTCGGATCAATGATCAACCTAGGGCCACTCCAGGTCTTTAAAACATTCTACAGCTATGATTTTATCCTCGGTGCTTTATAAATTAACTCCTATACTACAGGTTTATCTTTTGGTGTTGCAATTTTATGACTCTAGGTCGTGTGGTCGTGCGTGAGCCTCCTCGTCAGGCTTATTTGTTCTTCTTCAGCTTATCCTCAATCTTTCTCCTCTTGGACTTGAGGTTCTCCTCTCTCTCGGCCTTCTTGTTCAATCCGTGCTGCATTCGTCCGTACAGTTTCTTTTGCTTGTTGGACATCATCATGATCTTGAGTTCCTTCTCCTCCTCCTCAGTAGACTTGGCAGCTCGCTTCTTCTTCTTCTCTGCTGGCTTGGACTCTGAGAATTTGACACCGGCAGCCTCGGCCTCCAGTTCCTTCTGGTTCTCCAGGTCCTCGTCGGAGTCTTCCTGGTCAACATCAGCCTCGTCAACCTCGATATCGGAGTCCTCCTCAGCCTCTTCCAGAGGAGCCTCTGGATCGTAACCAGCAGCGTCTCCCCATGGACTCAAGTGTGGTGGCAGAGTCTCGCCTGGAGCGTAGTCCGCAACACTCAGCAGCTGGCCCTTGTTGATTGAGTCAAAGACCCACTGTGGCTGAACGTAGGTTCGGCCTGGGACCTTGCTCAGGATAGATGGTCGATCACAGATCTGATGAGTGACTGCGCTCAGGTCGACCTTTCCGGCGGCGGCCTGTGCATCGTTGCTAACGTTTTCGTTCTCATTGTCCACAAGCTCGTCTAGTGCACTCTCAGAAATGATCTTACCGCCAAAAGAGATAATCAGGAACTCGAGAATGTCAAGTGGAACTTCTCGGCCGACAAAGAAGGTAAAGTTGGAAAACATGTTGGACACAGCAGCGTCGGTGGAGATGGGCTGTGGCAGGACATCAGAGGCAGAGTTCTCAGTGGCCGGAATAGCCGTGAACTCAGACAACTCATTGTCATCCTCCTCAACTTCCTCCTCTTCATCATTCTTCTCGTCAGCCTTCAGAGCCTTGTCCAGGTTGACCTTGACGTCAGCAACCTTCTTACCGGACTTCTTGACTGGAGCCACGGTCTGCTCTACAGCGCTGGTAGCGTTTCGGGCCTCCAGGACGTAGGCGGTAATACCACCGACACCCTTGATCTTCTCGGTCTTGATCTTTGGTGGGTACACCAGCTCCTCCTCCGTGTACAGCTTGAACAGAACAAAGTGCACCAGAGTAGTGTAGAACTCGAGGAAAGTGCACATGATTCGGAAATCAACATCAGAAGGAACATTCTGTGGGAACTTGAATGGAACCAACCACAACACCCGTTGGCCTCGAACAACAGCTTCGTAGTAGACACCCTTGATGGAAACAAAAACCTTGGTCAACAGTCTTTGTCGGGCGACATAGGCCATCCACTGGTTACACAGAGTCTCAGCCTCCTGTGTAACCTTGTGAGAAATCTTGTCAGTTGCTGGCATGGCTGCAAACAAAAACAGCATAGACAGTGGATCATCAAGATCTCTCACGGCATCCAAGAAAGTAGGATATCGCTCCTTAATGATGTGATTGAGCTTGTACTTTGGTCGGTTATCATCCAATCGCTTAGCGTCGCCAACTTCACCTCGTCCAAGTGCTCGCGACAGCTTCTTTGCAAAAGCCTTGTGCTGTCGAAACTTGTCCAAGACAGGTTCATGCAATAAATACTGAATATCCTTTTGGTAGTAGAAAGTGACTGGTGCGGTGGATCCCTTATTGGCCTTCTTCTTGTTTTTGGGCTCTCGAGGGTAGATTCCTTTGAAGATACATAGTCGTCGGAAGTCCGCAAGCGAGACTTGAAGTTTCTTGACGGCCTGCGTTCGAGTAATGTAGTTCTTCGCCGCTCCGGAGGTGTGTTTCTTCTTGATACTCATTGTGATAAGGTTGGAATATTGATCTGAAAAAAAAATTTTGGCGCCGCAGTGATAGTGAGCCGCAGATCAGGTCACGTGATCGACGTTAAGTGATGCCTCCGGGACACAACCGACGAGGAAGCTAAAAGGGATAAATGAATAAACACTACTCTCAGAAGGGTGAGGTTCACCTGTACAGTGTGGTTTGCCGTATTTTTTTGAAAGTTGTCACGTGACAGTTTCTGAGGTCGGCCTAAAACAGGGCTCAGAAAACGGCGCCCACACCGTTAGCTATATGTAGTGAGCTCCGATTTTATGTTTGAGCCATCACAGGTGGAACTGCACGCTAATTCCTCCTACCACCTTGGCGCCGCTAAGAGAAAGATGTTGTGCGGCAATGCGCCAATACGGATACAATATCAGAATCTGAAGTGCCAGTGTAAAAGTTTTGCAGACAGAGAAATCAGGCCGGATTACGCCATAAGTAGGTTGAGTCTGTACGTAGCGACCTGATTGGTGGACAAAAGCTAGGTAGGTAAAGGTCAGACTACGCTTTTATCTGGGCCACAGGCGATAATCAAGAACTAGCAGCAAGTAAATTGAGCAAATACCTACTAGCTAACTTAAAAACGCACATATCAAACAGTAACGGTCAGCAGACACGATACTGACACGGATTAGAACCACCTTATGGTGGTGAAGAACTAGGGGAAAAGCTGGAGTTTATATAGTAGTGAGGGTAAGGGCGAATGCAACTGGCATAATGTTGTACAATGTTGTACGACTGAAATAGTGTCGCGTGGGCCAATCGACATGATAAGCGATAGCAGCCCTAACCCGATTATAGCCCTAACCCTCGTTGGATTGTCGTTAGCGGACTTTACGGATTGAATCAAGGTTTACACGCATGGAGAGAGAATAGATAAGGTTTGTTCCTGCTGATGTAACTATTGCGAAATCGGCGTGTTATATTACTCCGAGAGTCAAGGTTCTGTGTATAGCAACTCGAACATTTGCAGCTTGTGAACTTGAACTGTCTAAAGATATATTGTTCATATTACATAGACAATCTCAAGAGCTGAGTAGTAATAATTAGGTCCGTACTGTTGGAATCTGAACGCCGATGCATAGTGTGTTCAGTCGTCCGTGAGTAGTATGACGATGGCCAGATTGAGAACATAGAGGGCCTTAATCGCTCCGCCGGTGGCTAAGCCCGCATTCTCAACACAAAGTTAACAACAACCGCGGCCAGTAGGAAGAAACATAGCATGGTAGGGCCAAACCGATCATCGTAAGGACCCGAGCCTCTCCTCCTAATGGCTGCCGCTCGCCAGTGATATGTGACCAGAGCATAAGCCATAGTAGCCATAGCAACCAAAGTAAATAGACCCGCGCTCATTCGGCCAACCCTGTCACCAAAATTCAGCAGACCGATCGCGAGTCCGCCGAGGACCACTGTAAAGTTGAGCCAGCTCAAGAAAGTTCGTTCATTGGCGAAGAAAACCTTGGGCTCAATACGCGTGGGTAGGGCTATTCGCTTTCCTTCGTTAGTCCTTCATTCTGGCCACTCTACTCACCGGGCGCAGCCTGAAAAAGTGCCGAAGACATTACAAGTAATGGTGTGCGTCAATAGTGCACAAACAAGTCGATTTCAAGCACGTGTGTAGTCACGTGATGACTAAATTGGGAAACGCGTGCGGCTACGCGGATTCGTTTTTTGATGCTACTCGTTGGATAGAGTTAAACCCTTGATACGTATCTAGAGGTAGTCAGACTTCTCTGGAGTCTGAACTCTGATTTTGCGCTAAATACAAATCGTTACTGCGATCAAATCACTTGCAATACGCTTGAAAGTGGAATTACCTCTGGCGGCTCATGCATAGGAAAGATAACGCCTTCCTACTCAGAATCCTGGCAGCACTGGCTCACATAACCTTTGCTTTGAGAAGGCAAAAAACAGCTCGTTGTTACCCTGACTTACTGACACGCCGAGCAACGTGCAACAACTGGTAAGGCTCGAGAGGCTTGGAGATCCCACGCAAGTAACCCCACGCAAGTGACACGATACCTGTATCGGACACCTTGGCTTAGCCGGGCTTTGAACCCACTGGCAGCACTTTCTCATTGCGAATTCTGAGATAAAGTTAACATCAAATTTCAGGTACGCACTCATGCTTCACGTGTACTGATCGATCTTCCGATTGTTTACTCCGTTGTTTGCCCCGTATTCCTCCGCATAACCCTGCTAACGCCTGCTATTATATCCTCCGTCACCGAGACCGATCACCCGACTAACTCTTTATACGGTGCTGCGCCCGAGAAATATTCAGGCCGCACACACCTGCGGTAAACAGATCACCCTGATCTACCCAGTACTAAAGTCATTGTCTCTCCCTTTATTTATTAACGCTTCAACGGCTCACGACGAACCTCTGGATCAACCCCACATAGGCACCTCGTGCATCAGCCCGGGTCGCGCCCCGTGCCACCCGTGTACATGTTCTCTTCATAGAAACACAAGAAAAGTAGGCGAGAGAACAAGCACAGGTAAAGGAAAGTCACTGCAGTGCCTTTTCGTGGGATTTCTGTCTACAAATACCTTATCTAACGTGTCTCGCAACGTTATCTACTCTTATCTGCCGCCCTCAACTTCCCTTCACTGCAAGGTTCTCCAGGGCTAGGGTGCGCCGCACTGACAAAATCAAAAATATACGGTTATGGTCGGGCGCCGTGCTTATATAAAGACCATGGGATTCCGAAATGGTCTGCTATCAATGTCTGCAGGACTTCGAGTTTTGGGCTCGCGCCACGAGATTGCGCAGGCTCTATCGCGACCAAGCTGGAACGTTGGAGAGCTTATCCAACAGATGGAGAGTCACGAGGAGAAGCCCACACCGGAGCTCTTGTCCAAGCTGCTTAAGCAAAGTGCCTTGAAGCAGGTCCACGATGATCCACTACGAGAACAGAAACTGCTGTCCGAGCTTTGTAATCAGCTAAATTTCGTCAGACACATTTCCCAGGTTGACACACAGGGCATCACGCCGCTGGTGAGGATTGGCGACGAGGCTCCTCTAGATTTTGAGACTGAGCTGGAGAAGGAGGTCAAGGCCAAGGTGGAGAAGTGGGAGCCAGCTTCTTTGGCGGCCAAGAGAAATGGACCATTCTACGTTTTGAATAACGAGAGGACAAATGAAGTTAGGGCATAAAGCAAAATCATAGGGAGGCAAGCGAAATACGGGTCACCAGCACAGCAGCGATACAACTTGATAGAGTTTTTGGAAGCGCAGTACATTGTTGGTGGACTTGGCTAAACCAAGCTCGTCATGGGAATACTAATCACGCATCGAACATAGATCATAATTTAATCATCATTCCGAATAGCACGTGTTCAAAGGCGTAGCTAGTGAATTGATCGAGGTAGACATGGGTGTCACAGGGCCGGGTGCTATACCGAAAAAGGCTGGTCATGTGACTGGGATTAACCTGGGTCATACAGAACTTTTATAGCTTCGCCATGTGGTTGGCGAAAAGTCAAGCTGTGAGAGGGATATGTGTTGAATCGACGAGCCACCGGTGTAAACAGCAGCCCTTAAAACACAAAAAGAAAAAAATGAATCAAAAACTAATAATTACTATTTACAGCCGGTCTAGCCGGTCTAACCTTGGTTAAGTGTGCTGGTATCTATTCTCCCTCTCGTATATTCCCTCTGGCATTCTTGATGCACTCTCACCTAGAAAAGAAACCTCGAGCTTCTTTCTCTAGCCCTCTTCTCTCTGACCTTGTTTGCAATGTACGCACCCATAGCGAGCGCCACGATGGAACCACCCACATGACCGGCGTAATCAATCATACCCCACCTGTAGTACATTCCGGCGACGTTGACACCAATAGAAGCCAAAAACACGTTCCAGCCAGACATGGGGATTGGAATGAAAAACAGGGCCACCTTCAAGTTGGGAACCAGGTACGTGAACGTACCAAAGACTGTGAAGATGGCGCCACTGGCACCCAAGCTAGGTGACAGGTATCGGAATCCAGTAAACACCGGGGAAGCGATGGAAGCCAGGGAACTGACAACGGCACCATTGAGGTACAGCGACAAAAAGTTGTCAGCGCCCACGATTCGTGCAACAGGAATACCCATGTTGTACAGAACAAACATGTTGATACCAAAATGCCAGAAAGAAATGTGACTGAAGGCCGAGCCAATCATGCTCCATTTGTTGAAGTTCGAATCTTTTTGAAGAAGTCCATACCGACTAACGTATCTCAGCATTCGTCCGTTACCCTTCCACATGAGGAAAACAGCTCCATTGATGGCAATCAGCGAGTAAACCAGGTGATCTGGTCTTTTCATGAAGTAGTTGAACGGTGGAAGGTTCATGATGTGAGGAAGAACCAGAGTGTTGACAGCGACGGCACCAGCAGTGAACACAATCGGGATCTTGTAATAGTACCAGGCTCTACTCCATTTGCCTCCTCCTCCCCCTCCACTTGAGTTCCACGAGGAACCAAGTTCTCTATGCGTAGCCATTCCCCGGGCACTGCCCTTGGAAGGAATGAATGACGATTTGAGGGTCTCCAGCCATGGCTTTTTCAAAACGGCCTTGTTTTGTGTAAAAAACGGGTGTTTTTGGCCAAACAGCGTACTTCTCGGAGAATTTATCGTCTTCGCAACCCGAGGCAACGAGTTGGATAGAAAAAAGTACCGTCCATGGCTTTGTATGAAGCTCATTGTGGTGGCGATCACGGTTACAAAGTTGGTGCCGCAGTTTTGTGCGGCTGGTGCCGTCACGTGAATTCCCTCGACGCTCATTGGGCGCCAGACCAGATACCAATTATGTGACTTCATTCTTTCATTAATAGACTATACAATTTACATAGACCGAGAGGGATAGTTCTCGAGTTTGTTGGCTGCACTCATGGTCACATTCCCTCATCTTTCTCCTCCAAATCAATAGTCCTCTTGCCTGTCAGTCTAGCGCCCGCAAAGGCCTGCAAATTGGCCTGCTGTTGCACCTTGGCCTCCATTCGGGCAATCTCTTCCTCAGCGTTAGCCGCATCAGCCTCAGCATACTCCATAACCAACCGTCGTCCGAGCAAATGCGTTCCCTGCAATGCCTTGACAGCATTCTCGGCTTCTTTGGCTGAAGAAAACTCCACAAAAGCGAAGCCTCGTGCAGACTTATTGAACTTCTTTGGCACTCGCACGGTTTTGAGCTGGCCGAATGAACCAAACAGCTGCTGGATATCCTTTCGAGTAGCTTCGAAGGGAATGTTCTTGACAAGAACCTTGTTCTTGCTCTTGCCCTCGGTAACTGGGGCTTTGGCGTTCGATTCTCCACGATGGGAGATCTTGAGCTGAAGCTTGTGGCCGTCCAAAACGTGACCATCCATAGCCTTGAGAGCCACTTCGGCGTGATGCTTGCTGGAGAATTCGACGAAACCGAAACCCATAGACAGGGTTTTTCCTGGATTCTTCGAGTCCGCTTTGGTCTTGACCTGAGCGACCTTGAACCCCTCCACTGGCTTGAATAGCTTTGAGAGGTCTTCGGAAGTCGTGCTGAAGTTGAGGTTCTTGACAAACAGAGAAGTTCCAGAATCCTCAGACTCCGTTTCCAGCACATCGCTCGCACTGATCTTAACTTCTTTTGGCTTCTCAACAATTTCTCCCTCAGTGGCGTCCTCGCCACCCTCAAGCAGACCCTTGGGTCCCTTCTCCAGGTAAAGGATTGTGCTCTTAAACCTTCGGAATGCAAGCTTGGTAAATGCAGCTCGTCCCTGTGGGGCCGTCTTGAAAACCACTATGGCGATACCTCCATCTGGAGGCATCAAGACCTTGGTGACATCACCGTACTGAGTGAACAGGTCGCTGAGCTCCGCGGCGCTGGTGTCGAAAGGAAAGTTTTTAACTAAAATGACAGTGTCACTCTTTTCTTTAGTCTTTCCAAACGTGTTCAAATCAACTCCTTTGTTCTCAAAGTACTGTCTAATGCTGTTGATCATGCCAGCCTCGGCAAGGGCTGCCTGAACACCGGCGTCCGAGGACTGCGCGTCGATAAGATCTGACTTTTTGACGCCGAGCTTGTGAGCAGTGGACTCCAGCACTGCATCACTACTGAGATACAGCGAGTTCCAACTGAACTGAGCCTTGGCGGCATTGGCTTTTCGTTTGAGTTCTTGTTGCTTCTTGAGTGGGAGGTTCTTGAGATCAAACTCATCCAGCCTATTTTCCTTCTTTGGCTGCGCGGGAAGGACATGCAAAATTCGTCCCTGGAACACCTGCTTGTCGAGAGCATGGTAAGCAGAAATAGCGTCTGTGCTATTCTCAAATAGAATGTAAGCAAAACCCTTGCTCTTGCTGGTCTTTGGATCAATAGGAACGTGCACTTCCTCAAGAGGGCCGTATTTCTGAAATAGTTCTCTGAATTCCAGCTCCGTAGAGGAGTAAAGCAGATTTCTAAGAAATAGTCGTCGAGAAGACTGGATGAGTTTGATGGCCTTCTCTTCTTCTGTTTCTTCGACAACGACCTCTTTCTTTTCTCGCTTCTGTGCTCTCTGATCTTTCTTATCGGATTTCTTATCGTTCTTCTCATCATTCTGCTCTTCATCCTCACCCTCCTTCATTCTGGTCCTTCGCATCTGTAGCCACTCCATGTCTGACGCGCCGGGTTCAACTTCAGGCAAATCATTTTTCTTATCACCATCTTCCATTTCATCGCTTTCCTTATTCTTCGGCTCAAAGGCATCAAGCGACATCATTGGCTCGTCCTCATCATCTTGTTCCTCCTTACCGAAACTCTCATATTCGTCATCGCTCTCGTTCTCTGCAATCACGACGGTAGGTTCCTTAGCGGCGACATCATCGTTGGCCCAGGACTTTACGTTACTCCGAGGTCCCATGACATCCAGAAACTCCTGCAAGTTGTCGTCAACATCTTCGGTCTTTTCATTTTTTCTCTTCTTCCTATTACCCTCGTCGTAATCATTTGTCCTCTTCTTTGTCTCTATAACTTCCTTCTGATCCAGGCTCTCCGCTAAACTAACTTCCACCTTTTGTGTACCGATATAACTCTGATTGTAGTAGGTCACCACCTTCAGTGCATCTTCCTCGCTCTTAAACCCCAGAAAGCCAAACCTTCGACTTCGGCCGTCTCGTGTCTTGACTAGTTTCGCATCAGTGACCGTGACACTGGGCGCCTTCTTGTGTTTGGGCGCCGCAAAGTGCGTCCGGAGCTCGTCAAGTGTTAGCTGCGGCGGCAGATTCTTTACGATGACTCGCGACCTGCGTTAGCGTCTTCTCTAGTGGTTTATACTCACATCTGTTATCGTGTAAATGATAATCCAAAAAAATTTCAAGCCGCACAGATTAGATGTTGTTTTACGCGCGTCCCGTTGAAGCTCGCGATGGTTTGGCGCCCTCAACAGCTATACGAAGCCGCTTATATTTAGTGCAAGCAAGCGGCAATGCGTCAGTTAGTATATAATCTATAAATTAGTGTACAGTTAGTAGTGGTGGGAGAAAGGTAGGGTCATAGGGACCATTTCAGCCCAGTTTTGTTGTCACGGCCAAGCGAGCAGAGTGCCAGTCGCCCACAAGTCGCCTCTAAAACATTGGGGACCTGGGAAACTCGAGAAACTCATCATAGTAGCTACGCCGTCCATTTCCATATTGCGGCCGTGCAGGCTGATGCCGTGGTGACCTGTAATCCGGTCTGTAATCTGGCATGTATTCAGACCTGTGCTCCGGGTACTCGTGGTAGTCGGGGTAATCATGGTGATAGCCTGGATGGTTGTAGGAGTCACTTGTGTGCCGTCTGTGGAACGACTGTGTGGAAATCAATTGTCCCCATTCAGGAATTAGAGTGTTTGTGAGGAACGGGTGTCGCGCGGCATCCTCTGCGCTGTATCGCTTTCTATAGTCAAGCGCCAACAAACAGCTGAGAAAGTCGAGCACCATATGCTGCTGAGAATCCATTGCCAGGCTTGATAGTCTATTAAACAGCAGCTCCTTTTTGTCCTTGATTCTGTCCCAGGCATAGCTGTCGTCCCAGTACCGGCCCCGTTTTTTGTACGAGTCGAGAGGGCCAAACCTGCAGGACAAATATTTGATGATGGATTTCTTATCTCGATCCTTGAACTTGGCACCGAGCAGTCTGTACTTTCCGTCGTACGCAAGGTACCGTCCGTTGCAGTATAACTCTAGCAGAATCACACCGACTCCCCACACGTCGATCTTCTTGTTGAAGTTCTTGTCGCCGAGCCACACTTCGGGCGCTCTGTACGCCTCGCTCTGGATCTGAAAGTCGTCGTGGTACGCCTTGAGGTGGGTCTCGTAGCACGCGTTGCCAAAGTCGACAATCTTGATTCTGTGTGCCGAACCGATACAAAACATGATATTGGACGGCTTCAGGTCACCGTGAATAATGCCGTGTCGCCCAAGCTCCACAAGCGCCATGATCAACTGCAGCCCAATTTTGGCAAGGTTCTTGAAAATGTTTGGGCCAGCGCCCAAGTGGCTATGAGCTGGCATGGACGTCAGACTGAACTCTCTATCCCAATCCATCAGCTCCAGCGCCAGCTTGTATCCGTCCTTGCTCTCATAGACTCCAAAAAACTCGCACACGAACTTGCAGCCTTGCAATTTGCTGAGAAACACGCCCTCTTGGATAGCCACCCAGTTGTATGTCTTGTGCATACGCTTGATGGCTATACACCGCGGCATCATACTGCCAGGTGCAGCATTAGGGTCCTCAGCCTTGAAAACCTCTGCCAGTGTGCCGGATCCGATCTTGTCCACATAACGGTACTGGGCGAATTCGTGGGGTCTGATCCGCTGTGTGTTCATCAGCTTCTGCATTTCCATCGCTTGGGTCTCTTGCGGGGACTTGTTAGCTTCGAAATTGTAAACGTGACTTACCACCATTTTAGTGTCTTGAAGATACGAACGGCGATCAAGAGGTGATGTGCACACCTGGTCACGTGATCACGTGTCCCCAGACCTTTCCACAGTAGATGCCCCTTAGTGTACAGTGTGCCCCTTAGTAAGCGCGTAGTGCTGCATGGTGAACCGTAAGGCTGGTACGGTAACGTCACGTGGCTGGACTTTTACCGTTAAAAGCTAGATTGTTTGTCTGCCTCAAATCGATATTTTTCTATGTAGTTCTAGCAGCCATGTGAAATTAAGCCTGAGGGAGTTTCATTAACCCACGCCCAGGTATAGTTCTGACCAGGGGTGACCTCGTCTCATGATGTGTTGGGGATCATCTAACCATGTGCGATCACCTGTCGTTCATGTGTTGGGCACTGGAATACGAAGTGAAATGCTTGATGTTCCAAAATTTAGACGGCCGGCTTGTTCGTGTCGCCGCTGGCCAAGGCTTAAACATTAGTTTCAGTTGATCACGTGATTAGGGTTAGGGTACCGGGCCGACGATAAAAGTTTCACTCAACATTATAATTTACCGTCAATTGGCGGCTTTAAAAGCTATGCATGTCATGCCGGCCGGTTTCAACACCTGAATCACAAGTGCAATGAAAGGTTATACGATGATAGGGCGAAGTGGAAGTGAGAGCACCACAGCATTTTCCGGCGCACAGACGCGCACATTTGGATAAGTTAGCCAAAGGCTTAGCGATGAGTCGTCTTTTGCAAAGTAAACAAAACAATATTTTTCCTTTTAGTCTACGGTACCGATTCTGTTTTAATAATTGATAAACTAGTTGAGTCGAATCGAAGGAAGTGGCAAGCCACTTATTATTATGTACATGCAGGCTGTCTATTAAATTACCTCTATGCTGGGCATAGAATATGCAGTGCGTCAGACTGATCGAGTCCAACAGTTGGGCGTGCTCACTGAGCTAGCTTAGAGCTTTGGAGCCTCTTTGGAGTAGCTTCTGATCCTTGGGCCGTACTTGAAGAAAAGCACTGGGATAGGGATCATGGCCACTGCGAGACAGCCGAGCAAAGTGCCGGCCCAGTTGGTTCCGAGGTTCTCAAACATTTGCACAGCAAAGAGTGGGAAGCCAGCGGCAGAGACTGATCGGATAAAGGTGTTGGCAGCCAGCGCGGAAGCGGCAACGAACAGATAGGTATCGACAATGTAATTGATGGAGCTGAGGAAGACTCCCAACAGGCCGTAACCAATGAATGGACCAGCGAGGGTTGGTACAATCCAGTGGACCTTGTCTGGGTAGTTTCCGGCCCAGCAGAGCCAGAAGATGCCGATTGGGAAGGCGATACCGCCTACAATCATTGGAAGCATTCGCTCTTCTGGCACTGGCTTCATTCCAGCAGCAATGGCCTTCTTCAGGTATCGGGGTTCAAAGACGAAAATGCCGACAGCAGCGTTAATCAGCATTCCAATGAGCAAGCCCAGGTATGGAAGCTGAGAAACACCACCGTGCATCTTGTAGCCCTTGAGGAAGATGATTGGGTAGGCCTGCAGGAGCAGGTACAAAATTCCGTAGATGAATGCGGCGTAAATGGAGATAAGCAGAATAATGGGTTCGGTCACGAGCATCTTCAATGGTCGCATGACGAACTTGGTCAAAATCATCTTGACGTCCAGCTCAACGGAATCGTGCTGGGCGTGGATAGCCCAGTTGCCGGTGAGTTGTCGGAGCTCCTTGGCCTTCTGAGACAGGACCAAGGGGGCAAAAGTTTCGTCAAAGTAGAGGAAAGTTGCAATAGTACCGACGCCGGCGAGGATACCAGTCAGGTACTCGGTCCATCTCCAGCCCAGGTAAGAGTAGGAGATGAAACCGCCAACGACTGGGGCCATCAGAGGGCCGGAAAAGACACAAGCCGCGAAAATAGTGACGGCAACGCCTCGGTGTTGAATGCCGTACATGTCGGAGAAGGCGCCAGCCACGACCGCCAGGGGCGCGGCGCCGACAAAACCAGCAAAGAATCGGCACAACAAAACGGTCTGGAAGTTAGCCGCAGACGCCGCACCAAAAGTGAAAATTGTGAATCCCAGCATGGAAATAAGCATGGGTGGTCTTCGACCGTAAACTTCAGACAGCGGTCCCCACAAAACGGGGCCGCTGGCGAAACCAAGAACGTAAAGAGACAAAGCGAGTGTGGTGACCGTCTCGGACTTTTTGTACTCCTTCATGAGTTGGAAAGTTCCAGAGGACAAAATAGAAGAGCCCCAGGCAAAAACGAAAGTGCAAGCGGCTAAAATACCGGAAATGATAACCTTCTTCTTGATGGGCCAGTTGAAAGGCGAAAGAGGGTCCAGAGGGCCATTGAACTCGACTTTGTACTGGTCCCGGTCCACAATCAGTCCTGGGTATTCCTTTCCTTGGCCCATTGCGGGAGCCTCTCGCGTGAGAGCCAGGTATCGGTCGATAGCATCCTGCTCGGGGTTGGAGGTAATGGACTCCGGCTGCTCAGGGACAGGGCCCTTTTCCAAGTCGGACATCTGACTAGTAGGGTATTATTGAGATGGGCAAAATTAACCGTCGCATCTCTTTTATATATTTTGCACATCGGATTAACCCCAAAAAGCAATGCTCATAATTGACCGTACCGTGTGTTACGGAAAGTCACGTGAACCGTTTCCGTACGCACTTAAGCCAATCAGCGAGCTTCGGGCCGACTGCGGGTAGCGACCGTACGACTGCCCGCCCCGAAACCGTATGCCGGCATATCGGTGTATCGGCCTGTCGGGCTACGGACGCGGTGGGAAACCCTTGCTGCACATCCAACATGCATCGGCTTGTCGGCGCGTCTACCGGCTCTCCAAATGGGGAAATAACGCATCGACGATCTAACGTCTATGGCTGGCTGTTATTGCCCGTGTGAGAGCCGATGTTATAGCCGACATCGTAACGGTAAGCCGGGCTGAACATATCGGTTCATACAGTTGCCGTGCCGTGGTGTCTAGTAGGAACCCTGCCATCAGGGGTCCATGCATGCATAAATGAATGGTGCTATTGCTGCCAACGTCACGTGAGCGCGGCGCAAGTTTAAGTCGGTCAATATAATTCCGGCCGGTCACTTCGCAGCGAAGTGGTGCCAGACTTGGGACGGTGCAGCGGTCGAGTTTCACGCCCCTAAACGACAAGCCCAGTCGGACCCGAGCCAAGAAAGGGTCCGACCCTGCGAGCTGTCCAACCGCTGCAACAAATAAAGTGGGTCAAGCCGCAACCTCAGCCGTTCAGCCGCACTCCATCAACCGTCTGAAACACGTGTCCTGATATGAAAGGATTTTGAACGCCGGCATGTCGGCGTAGCGTTACTAATCACAGTAAGCGGCGTTCAGGGCGATAAATTTTCAGGCATAGCGTAGCACCAGCTCACGTGACGTTCCGCTGAGTAATAGCTTGTAGTCATCGCTTTTGACCGGAAATGACGTGAGCTGACTAAGGTCGGCCAGTCGGGATCCACCACGGCGGGTCCAGTAATAGATTCGTGACGTGTCTCAGAGAGGCGCGGAGATCGCAGTCATTTGCTGTCAGATTTGGTTTCACGTGCGATCGTGTGGCAAAGCTTAGCGGTACCGCTCAGCTCCAGTTCATGCCGTGTCCGTGTTGAACGCACTCTCCGACCCGGAATATCTTGAAACCCGATTTCGGACCACCAGCAGCCCGGTCCGCGTCATATCCGGGCGGATCCCGGGCTCCTTTGATAGTGTGATGAGATCTCCGATGGAGTGCTTATTTTGCTCATAGTCGTTAAGCCACCCCGATGCATCTCGATCTGAGATGAGGAGCGCATTAGGCTACTGCAGTTTCGGTAGTTGAAGAGCCAGCAGCGGTGAAATTAGAATTCAAATTTGCCCCGCGGCTCCGCGTTGGACCGACATCCCGCTAGCCTCCTGACGGTGCGTATCGCCAGCTGCGGCGGCTCTTGCACCATGAAACCGCCAAGGTCTAGCCTGGAGCCCTCAAACTCAACCTCAAAGCCCACGTTCTATCCGCAGCCTCGAGTCCGGCTCATATCATTGGATTCTGAGTCTCACGCGGGTCAGACCACGGTGCCTGAACAGCTTCGCCTTCATTCGTCGTGTGATAGTGCCAATCAGCCACATCAGTTGCTAGTAGCATGGCAGGATGCAAGAGCTCGCTCAAAATCCTCGTATAGCGAGAAAGAAACCGAGAATCACCGGAAACCCGAGCACGTATAACCCGGAGCCAGAGCCAGCCGACTTCACATTATCTCAAAGACTCAACTAGCGCTAAGCCTATGTTGACGATATGAAGAGACAGGTTGCTCTTAGCGCTAGGACCCACCGCTTGTAAACGTGCCTGTGCCTGAACGACTGGTCACTTCCTATTCCATCCGCCTGCCTCCTATGTATTGGCATCAAACAGGCAACTTCGGTCATATCCGCCTAAAGGGAGGACCATCACGGCATCAGCTGGATGAGCATCCCGTCCCACTCGTGCTCGAGCTAGCTCAGGCCAGGCCAGGCGCGCTTCTCCTAGCACACAGAGCGCTTCTCTAATTTTCAACGGCCAACCTCACCAAGTGTGTCTCTCTGGCGTCACACGATCTCACACACACTATCTGCGTAATCTGAACTGCCCCGCGAAACGGACGCACGCCAACGTCAACATCGGCATCGCGACCCATCGCTCCAGCTGCCAAGTGCAAACGATTGCCTCGGTGCGTGCGAGTCCTCGCTGGTGCAATAAACATGCTGAACTGA
The DNA here is from genome assembly GCA_030564385.1 of Blastobotrys robertii. Classification (NCBI taxonomy): domain Eukaryota; kingdom Fungi; phylum Ascomycota; class Dipodascomycetes; order Dipodascales; family Trichomonascaceae; genus Blastobotrys; species Blastobotrys robertii. The sequence continues at coordinate 186,312 of JAJLUQ010000008.1, forward strand.
AAACAATGGCCTCTCCGTCAGCCCCTCGGTAGGCACAATGCTCCTCGCCGACTTGCCAGTCCTCGCGCACTTCCTCGAGCGCTCGAACTGTTGAGGCTGTGGGCCGCTGTACTCTATCTAATTGGTGCCGTGCCCTGACGGTGGGCCTGATAACGCCTCGGACTCGGAATCAGTACCCCGGGCAGCTTCTTCAAGGCGTTCTATACAGCGTACTGACAAGTACGCCGCCAATCCTCGAATTACGTCACCATCTGGGAAATAGCTGTCCGCTTTGGCTCTGTAGCGGCTTTAATTTAGCCTACTGTTGGTTATCGGCGCGCATCCCCCGCATCTCATGCAGCCCCACGCCGGCCCCGCGACGTTTTGATAGTGGCATCGGCTCGGTATAAATAGCCTTCGCTGTCCTGGCTTGAGTAGCAGCGCTATTCACCTGTCCTTGTTCACTGGGACGCACAGTACAACTCTTATCTGATCACGTGTCACGTGCGCGTCCTTATCATAACCAATCTCACTCTCGTCGGCCCTATTGGCATCTCGGAACCTTTCCGGTGACAAAGCAGTTGTTCCAGCGGCTTGACTAATCTGTTTAAGCTTTTACCACCTCAACCGCTCGGGCCGCGATCCGATCCCACCTGACTCGATAAGATAAGCGAGACGTCTTGGCAGCAACATCAAAGACTTCGCGGCTTGACTATATCACTAACGCTATGCATGTCTCTGATATTAGCATCGGTGATGGACTAACCTACCAGGACCGGGCCAAGGCCGCCCGGGACCGACGAGAACGACAACTACCGTCGCACCTCAGAATCCCGCCTGACAAGATTCCCAATAATAGCGTGCGAGATGTCACCAAGTTCGCTCACGAGTCTGGTTTATTTTCTAGCCTGGAGCTGGACATCACCGAGGCCGACGCACAGACGATTGTCGAGAATGCGTCAAGCGGAAAATGGTCCGCTATCGATATTACAAAGGCTTTCAACAAGCGGGCGGCCTATGCCCACCAGCTGACAAACTGTCTCACAGAGATGTTTTTCGAAGAGGCCGAGGAGAGAGCTGTGTTTCTAGACGATTATTTGAAGCAAAACGGTACTCCCCTTGGTCCCCTTCACGGCCTTCCAGTGTCAATTAAAGACAACCATCAAATCAAAGGTAAGACTACTGGTGTCGGGTACACTGCGTGGTCCGCAGATATTGCTGCTGAAGATGCCGCCATCATCACCCTCTTGCGAAGTCTGGGCGCTGTTCTGTACTGCAAGACATCAGTCCCTGTGGCCATGATGATGCCCGACACCGAGTCGCATGTCTTTGGTCTAACCGTGAATCCCCACGACAGAATGCATTCTTCTGGAGGCAGTTCTGGCGGTGAGGGTGCTCTGTTGGCGTTCGGTGGTTCGGTCGTAGGTATCGGTTCAGATATCGGCGGCTCGATCAGAATCCCGTCGTCAATGAATGGCGTGTTTGGCTTTAAGCCTACGTCCAGTCGATTTCCTGTGGCAGGATGCCGGTCTGGTATGGCTGGTCAGCACACAATCAAATCCGTTATTGGCCCCATGGCGAGATCGCAAAAGTCGCTGGAGTTTTTCACAAAGACGATATTCGATGCAGAAGCTCACCAGCACGACGACACCGTGATTCCACTGCCCTGGAGAGAGCCGAAGCTGTCTCAGAAACTGGTCTTTGGCGTCATGAAGGACGACTTGCATGTCCAGCCCTCGCCAGCGATACAGGCAGCAGTAGACAGGACTGCAGAGGCTCTGAGACATGCCGGCCATGAAGTTGTTGAGTGGACTCCTTTGCTGTATCAAGAATGTGACAGCCTGGTGAGCCAGGCGTTTACTGTCGATGGCGGCAAGTTCATTCACGAAAACAGGAAAGACGAGCCTCTGTTCCCTTACATGAAGCTCTTTGAGCAGTTCACAGACAGAAACTGTAGCGAGCTGTGGCAGATCCAGCGAGATATACTGCTTATTCAGAAACAGTACTTTGAGAAATGGGCCAGCACGGCTGCCATTACATCGACCAGGAAACCCATCGACGCCATCATTTGCCCAGCCACGGCAACGGAGGCGCATCCTCCACATCACGTCAATTATGTCGGCTACACCTCTATTTTCAACATGCTGGACTATCCCTCTGTTGTGGTGCCGGTAATGAAATCGGAAGCAAAGAAGTTGGGCAAACCGGAGCGAACCACATTCTACTCCAAGAAAGACGAACTTCAGTACAACGACTACGACCCAGAGACGTATGATAAAGGATATATCGGTCTTCAGGTTGTTTGTAGGAGGTTTGAGGACGAAAAGGCAGTCAAGCTAGCAGGCGTGGTCTCTCAGGCTTTGGCTGGTTTGTAGTTCGAGTATGATAGATAGAGCGCGATGAGCAATATGTTAGCAAGTTTATTTCGCATTCTTCCGGTGAGGTTTACAACTTTGTACTTCGCTCTGCTAGTGGTGAGGAACAGGAGAAAGCTAGCTAAGGCTTATTGTTGTTGAGTTTTGCCTTTACGTACGTACTGCTTATAACAGATCAAGCTAGTCGGCTAGCTAGCTGGTTCTCGATTCTTACTCGGCACCAACGCATCTGGAAACATTGACTTGCGGACGACCGTCGCAGTGATACAGCCCCAATAATGTTCTAGTTGCTACAGCTAGCCAGCGTCTCTTGGGGAAATAACTGTTAAGCTGCGTCGACGTCGACGTCGACGCGTCTGATCGACATTAAATTCGAGCACGAGCTATATAGTAGTGATTAAAGGAAGAATACCGGATATTCATACAATTATTGACTCGACTACAGGATTCACAGCGTATGCAGAGTTACATGTACAAATTGTAGCCATACATACAGTGCCGGGAATTAATTAATTAATTTAACAAAAATAGCGAGCGCGCGCATGCAGTGAGCCTGGCATTTCATTCGATCAGCCGCCACGTGCCCCGTATATTGTTCGACGATCCAGAGTTAAAGAGTATCATTCCGTTTAATTTCTCAAAGCTGTTTTCCGGTTGGGTTAGCTGTGTCCAGTTCGCGCTAGACAAATCAGGCAACCAATTAAGGGGTCTGGCTGCTTCACTTACAGGATAGCATTTACTGTTCGATCGATTTGCGGATTATTATTGGTGTGGGAGCGTAATCCATGGAAGACCTATTGTTACATGGTGCAAAATTTAAGCGCAGGGACACAATCTATTGAGGTTCCAGCATCTGCCTCTGTATATAATTGCCCGCCTCAAATCTTCCACTCGTCACACTCACAATCTCGAGCTCTGCCTCTGCGACGCCACTGTGAAAATATCCTTGTACAACCTCGCGGGTGAGGATGTGTTGATTTGCTCTCAAATTTTTCTGATCAGAATTCTGCATGGAAGACCCACAGCAGCCCACCCAAGCCCACATTTCACTCAGTCCCCATCTACTCGGCCCGGCAATACTCAAAACGGAACCGTTACATAGGCTCGTACGACAGCGTCCCAATGGCTCCAATTGGTCGCAGATACTCACCAGATCGTCAAAGCACTGCCCACGCACGACGTCAACACCATTGCGTCCCAATTAAGCCCCTCCTTGGCGATGTCGGTCGCGGGCCGGCCTGGAATTAGGCCGTGTTATCATAGTTCTGACCGTGGTGGCAGTAGCGATGAGACTCGTACATGAATCGTGCACGCTGTACCGGTATCGCTCGGAGCGCTATACGCCCGGAAGTTGCTGTGGAAACCCTGCGCTGACTGTTCCACACGTCAACGGCATCGGAATTGGACCCGCAGCCAGCAGCTCTTCGGAGCAGACCTTTCTAATTGGGAAGTTTCCGCAGTGCCAGAAACGTTGAGACGGCACCCTCGGTTACCCGACCCACTGCGCTGCACGTGTGTCAACGCAGCGAGAACACAAGGAACTCTCAGCTGTGAGGATCTAATGGTCGATTGAGGATTAGTACCCAGATCTCATAGTTTTTCAATTATTGTGTGGGCATCATATGGTATCCTAGAGACCAGTAACAGTGATATTGTTAGGGGGATGGCCAAAGTATCTTGGTAGACTGCTATCTGTCCACTCGCTCATTATAGCAACGTAACTATAGTCGCACGTAAAGTCATAGCAGGTGTCAGTTGAAAAATAGCACACTGACAACCAGCATCGCAGTGCTGGTACATGCATGTGTGAAACAGCCATCGCTTCAAAACGGTCACCGGCAGCTGACGCCCTGCAAAAACGTTGCAAAGTGACACACTCGGCTAAAAGTCTAACTGTTATTAAGCCAACGTTTCATGGCAGTAGGCCCAGCGAAGAAACGTCCATGCAAAGGGATCCACGGCTCTGCAGGTGGCGGCACGGCTGTCATCGCCAACATGGCTCAAACTATACGGTACGGCACGACGGCGATAACCGGCGATAACAACGGTCCGCCTAAGACATACTTTGCAGCTTGCGCAGGCTTGTAGTGAGTTGGCTGTTGAAAAGTACTCGTCCCAAGCTATACGTGTGCCGGGACGCTGCTCATCAGGACTGTCACTGCAAGAGGGCCCATACTTACGGCGTACGCAAGCAAAGTACCGGTACCGGTACTTGAGCCGACGCGAGGGGTACATGCTGCGAGAGAAGCAAGCAGTTATGACCCACAGAAGGTGCAGCGGGAGCTGCGGAATGCCAGCAAGCGAGCATTGCTCGGAGTTCTGAGGTCAGTGTTCACGGTGGCAGCGTAGTGCAAGGTAACATGTTTGCAGTAGTTCTTGTGCGTTAGTATTCCATGACCTTGTGTCACAGGTCGTATCTTGTGTTCGTATTATGTGGTCCAGGGAGGAAGGCGTCTATGGTACGGCTGCGGTCCACTTAGTGAGCCTGGGTGGCCAAATGCAAATACTCCCGTGCCGAAAGCCTCCTCAAGTCTTTGCCTTTCCAGACCATGAGCAAAAAGGTCATACCAAAAGCAAATGACAGCACCGCAATAGCCAGAAACGTATTCTGGTACCCAGTGGCGTCCAACCAGGGATTGATTGCGTAGTTCATTCCGAATGCAAGCGAATCTCGGAGAAACGTCATGGAAACGAGTGCCTCGGGGGCAATCTCCTTATAGCAGTCTACCGTGTAAGATATTCCATAGGATCCACCCATTACGTTAGCTGCAGATATCATAGCCGAGCCAACCAACAGAACTATCCAGGAGAGTCCTTTCTGAGCGCCAATGCCCCATAGCAGCAATCCTGTTGGGGTAAAGACACAGTAAACAAGCACACCCCACAGACGAAACTCGGGCTCTCTAACCCCTTTGTTTCGCTTAGCTAGGAGCACCACCAGCTTATCCTGCAGCGGGCCGGAAATGATTCCCGCAATGAAGGCACCAGCCATTGACGCAATGTACGTCAGCCCCACTTGAATGGCGGAAAAGTTGTAAGGCGTGGAAGACAGCACCTGCGAGGCCGTTGCATTGTACATATTGTACCACACCAGGGCCCATCCGTATAGGAACGAGCTGAATATGACTATCGGGAAGCGGAACAGGATGTAAACCGGTCTGACTCCTCGGATTACAAATTCTTTGAGTGAGATATTGCCGGGGTTATCGGACCACAGGGCCATGCGCTGAAGGACTGTCTTAATAGGCCTATCGTCGAGCTTGTGGGTCTCAGCAGTAACCTCAACGTCCGAGGTCTCATCTCGGTAGTATATCGAGTCCTCATAGAAGAAAAAGGTGAGAACCAGATTAAGTGCCAGGCAGAGCGCTGCAAAGTGCTGTACCCACTGCCAGCCGTATGCGTCATTGATGAATCCGGCCAGGAGAGGTCCCAGATAGTTGGATGCACACATGGTGAGCATGTACATGGCGATATAAGTTCCTCTCTCATGGGCGAAGAAGACTTCTGCGAAACACAGCTCGGGAATCACCTCGATTGGCGAAACAAACAGCCCATACAGACTTCGGCATGCAGTCCATTCGCTGTAGGTTTTGATCCACGCGTTCCATTCACTGACTCCCACAGCGCCAACAAGACTGATAAGATAAGTAGGTCGTCGTCCAAACGTTAGCGAGAAAGGCATCCAAAACAGGTTTCCCCAGCCAGAACATAGGTACATGTAGCCTGTGCCCTGGTTAAGTTCAGCTTGGGACAAACCAGTGGACTCCGATATTGGTTCAAACACAGAATACACCACTGAGCCCGCAATGCCTGTGCTGAACGCGTAGAACAAGATCAACCACGCGTTGACAGCTTTTCGAGGCTTAGACCAGTTCAGAGGGTCGTTTGGATCGGTGCTAGGCCGTGGCACTAGGACGATAACGTCGTCAGACGTATCCACTAGGTGTACTGTTCCAGGCACATTGTCCGGCTGCTCAATTGAAAGGTCACTGAGCGCCGCTTCAGTGGCGGTGTCTTTTTCAGGGTCCATTGAATGATGCTAGGTGGCTGTTGGATCCACGGCGTTAAATGTTCCGTGACTGCGGGTCCCGCTCTCCGTGGATAAGCGCTGCTTGGCACTATCAAAGATTTCAACGTCTAAGGTTCAGGGCGTCGCGTTTGGATATCAGTACAGTATCAGTTAATCATGAGCTGGTTTGCAGAGATTAATAAAATTTTTAAGCCAAGGGTCCAACACAATTAATCCGCATATCAAAAGCCGATCGGGAAGCCGTCGGCGTTAGTGTTTCAGTCTAATCATCGTGAAAACCTCCATCACGGCTTCAAGCTATGATATGAGATCATGAAGCTGGTGGGGGTTGTGGTAAGACCGGAGGATCTGGGCCATAGGAGGATAAGTTTTCGATTGCCTTGTGCTGCAATTTCATGTAAGCGAATTTCTTCGTCAGTCTCCCGATAACCATAGAAGAGCCTTGATCGGCCCAAACCTTAAACAGGCGCTTGCCTGTTCTATTATGCATTTACGCTACTAGTGTTGCAAGCTCTAGTGGCTGGAGATGCTGTGATGCCTGGCGGCTAACAGCTAACAAGAACTTTCGTGCTCATTGCCTCATTTTTTTTGAGACCAATTGATAGGTAAAGGGTGCTAATGAATGTATAACATTGTTGTCAGACCAAGCAGCCAAAAAGTGCAGGTTGGACCTCGTATTCTTACTTCACGTGACGCGGGCAGCGACGCGACCCACCGATGAGTTGCCTCTTCGGGCTGCCCGTACCCTAGTGTGATACCATGTGATTTGGGTGAGTCGTCCGAATACACATCAGCAGAGTTTTCAGCACCACTTTGTTTGGCGTCGAAGTTTGACACTATGTTCCAGAAGGCCTCAAATAGCTCTTGACGGTATGGTGCACGGGTAACTTTGAGGAAATCTGACAAAGCCACCAGATTTCTGGGCCAAGACTTTCACCAAGAGAAAGCCTTTGTGGTGTCACGAATGCCCATTGACTCTTGGACGTGGGTAAAACGTACATGGCATACTGTTGCCTTTGCTGGCTTCAAGCCGATCTGGCTGCTCTGGTTGCAATTTGCTCTCCTGTCCGTTGGATAGCGTTTGCTTCATAGCAGCAACTGATACTTCATCGGGCAGATCTGGAAATCGACGCTATCGCCGACAACACCAGTACGAACAGTTGCCCATGGCCTATCCACAGGCCAGCGCTTATGGTAACCACGGCGCAAAGATCTTCAGAATGCAGAGGGTCCTTGATGGCCATTACTCGATTAGAGCGGTTCACAGCAGTGTCGTTAGCTTCCTTCCTTGTTTGGAATGCGAGGACCAGTTGTTGCTTTGTTCGTCGGCCTTCAGGATTCCCGTTGATGTCAAGGATGAAGAGAACTTTGTTCAGTTGGTGACGAACAGCCAATGCTTGCACTCGTCTAAATGATTCTGGTCTCAACCTAGGTTCCACTTTCCATGGGCTCTCCTCTACCAATTCTGGCAGCACCCACGTCTGTCGGGCCGCAACTCCTGGCTTCGTCTCTGCACCTCCAAAAGCTGCCGACTACCGGCCCGCACGCAGGGACTTTTAACAATGAGCAATCAGCCATGCATAATGTGAAGTGTGCATTTCGACGTTACAGCACTCATAGGTATGTGACCTGGCTCCAGAAAGCGCTTGGACTAGTATGTGTTGCGCTTGCTTGTTGCTTGCACACGCCAAGGTTGGATAATCCTACTAGGTCCAAGCGGTTTGGGCGTGATATCATCGCATCTGATCCAGTGGTAAAAGCACAACTACCTCAAATGCCTATCGCCCGCTTCTCTGGTTCATATGACTAACGGTTGATAGGCTTTGCCATCCAGTCCTCACTAACCGGTCGGCCACTAACTGTCCCGCCCTCCCGTCCTTCAAACAGTTGGCGAAGCGTGCTTTCGCATCGTTGGGTGAATGCATTTGTGAACGGTGCTACGCGAGCTCAATCGTGTCAGTTGATGGGGAGCTGCTCGCGCTAAAGTTAAGCAAAACAGGCTCATTACAACGGCCGTCGACCCGTGCAAGCGCTCTTGGCCCGACCTACAGGCGCTCATGACGTCTTGATGAGCGCTCTCAGGGCTCAAGTTTCACCATTGGTGTTGCCTTGACAGCAAGTGGGGCGATTTTCGGTAGGGAAGTGACTATATGCCGGAATCACACACAATGACGTTTGCAGGACTATCACCGCTAACACTAGAATACCAGCCATTTATTCAACGCGACTCAGGACATGTATTCTACCGATATCCAGTTTACCCATATCAAAGCATAATACCAACCCTGTCGATATGATACCCGAGTAAAAAAAAAAACCAATGTGAGACCTGTGCTCAACCATCGATGCAGTCTGACGCTGACAACGGGATGACAGGCGAACTGACAGCGGTCACCAACCATTTTCTGTGACCCATGTTACCCACCCCCGTTTACGCTGGCACACACGCAGGGTGCAGAATTGGTTTTTTTCAACAAAAATTCATTTTTCGTTGCTTTTGTTTTCATTTATTTTGGCATTTCTCGTCGAGAGCACCATGGGCGACACAGCAGCGCCCACCGGCAGCCAACTGGAGCCTGTTTTGTTTCTTTTGGTGATGAAATAAAACTCATCCCATCGCCGTCTAAGGCCTCCATGGAGGAAAAACGGTCTAAGGGAAAGCCTAGGGGCTTACGACGAGACAGAGATTGTTTCAAGTGCAAAGAGCGTAATGTCAAGTGTGATTTGAACAGACCTTCTTGCACGCCATGTCTTGACGCTAAGATCCGTTGCACAGGCTTTCCTGCCCGAATCATCTGGTCCACACCACAATCACCATCGAAGCTAAGTCAGAAGTCACCGTCCAAGCGTTCCCCAAAGAGCCCTGTAAAGCTCTCTCCGGACCCCCTGGAGTATCCATACGACAAGTACCACGCCAGCACTCATTTCTATTGGGGAGTTAAGGCCATCCTCACCGCATATCGACATGTGAGCAACAACATTGGCATGGACCCGCAGAAGAGCAAGAAGGCAAAGATTTTAAGTGCCATTTGGAAGTTTGTCTCGACATATATTGACGGCAGTGCATACACAGATCGTGAGTTTGACCTACACTCTCTTCAAGTCAAGGCCACAGCCATTGAGGAGCTCAAGCATTTCATCAACGAAGGATCACTAGAGGCCATCTTCGCCATCCTTGTCTTTGCCTACTTCGACGTGTCTCAAGAATCATTTGGCCAGTGGCATCGACACCTGTATGGGGCTAAGTCTCTATTAGACATTCATTGTCCAGACGCTAAATCTCTGCACAGAGCCTACGAGGCACTGCCAGGCCTTCACCACGCAATGTCTCTATTCAACTGGTACGACGTTATGGGTGCTATTGTTTACCCGCGAGCACTCATCTTTTCCGACTGGCACCGAACATCCGACCCTGCCTTCTTCAAACTAGTAGGTTGCCCTCAGCAGACGTTCCTCTTGTTCACGGAAGTCATCAAGAATCGAGACTTTCAAAACACTGATGAATACTTTGTCAAGGCACTGAACAACTCGCTCGCACCTGACCCGGTAGCCGCGGAACTGCAGGCAACCGCAGACGCTTGGAAGTACTCGTGTCTCTTGTTCGCCTCGATGCAACGCTTCAACTGTGCATCCTACAGCACCCTGAGGAATACTATGGTTCACAAGTTATGCCTTGCCATCGCCGCCGTGCCGTATGAGTTTTATACGTCCCAACATCTGGCGGCCTGTGTCTTCGTGGCTTGCGTGAATGCCTCCGATCATGAACATCAAAGACAGCTTGCACAGTACTGGATACATTGGAGCTCGGCAAAGTTCCCATTGTATACCGATGCACTTCAGCAAGTTCAGAGGATCTGGAGTGGAACCTACTACAGGGCGTAAGTGGATGGCGCATCGACTCAACGCCAAGCTTACCAAGTAGGCGAGATGAGACCGGCGTTTACGGCTGATGCAGAAATTAGCGGTACTGGCATTCAGTGTAAAGGCCGGAGAAACACTTTGTCGAAATACTAATCATAAAATATATAGCATTTAAATTATCTAAAGGTATCTTGGTTTTCTATACACTGAAGTTCTCTAGAGGAAATTGGGTCTCACGCAACTTTCAACTCAACATTGTGTTTCCAACTCAACATTGTGCGCTACAATGATCGAATCAATTCCAACCGATCTATCTATTTACCTTCTTATCATCACCAGTTCTGTCCTCCTGTTCACATACCACTTGGTACACCCTGGATTAAGCGCTCTAGGCCCGAAGAAGGAACCGTTCAAGGTTCTCTTCTCTAATGTCTTCTGGTCTCTGGTTGCCTGGACATTTGTAAGGCGCACACAAACGATCCGAACAAGCTAATTAGAATGATAGGATTGAAATTGAGATCGACGGGCTATTTAATGATGAACTCGCTATCGTGATAGGTAAGGTACTCGTTAAGCGCCGGCTAACAAGCAAACCATACATCCCCTGCCGATTACATTGTCCTGAGTATGCTGGCGTTACGAAACGGCCTGCAAGGTCGGCATGGGTTTTGTGTCTGGAACGGCTTGTTCAGGATTCCAGACATCCGACTGTGGTACCGATGTCTCAATATGACGCAGAACTGGATGTTTGACGAGACGCACCTCCAAAAGACATTTGGTCCCGTGGCCTCTCGGGCGGTTCCTTACTGGATCATTGTGTTCCCCGAAGTGGACTTGAAGTCCAAAGACTTAATGCAGAGGGTATTTATTGTTGTCAATGTCGGCTTGCTAACGTAGAGCTCAGCCGTTATGGAGGCGGCCGGGGCTCCGGCCTTTGACAGCCTCTTGGCTCCCCGGTACGCGGCGTTCGTTCAAGCGGCCAGTTTTCTGCAAAAGTGCGGGCTAAATGCGGTCTACGACGTTACATTGACGTACGACAGCGCTCCCACATGGAGGGAGCTGCTTTGCGACAGAAGGAAGTTTAAAGTTCAGGTCCATGTCAAACGCACGGCAACAAGACATCTGCCAAAAAGAACGCGGGGGTTGGAGAAGTGGCTGGAGAAGAGCTGGGTCGCGAAGGACGAGTTGCTGCAGGAGATGCAGCACCATGTGGGTCACAAGAGAACATTGTTGGACAGGTTGAGGCACCCATCAGGTGCCCACTCAGGCGCAAGACGATCTGAGCACACCCGCGTTAATTAATATCGGATCGAACAGCCAACCGAACTGAAACCGGAAACGTCACGAGTGGGACCTTGAAAAAAGACCGTTACCATACCTTCCTTATCGTGTTTTGCCACAACGCGTTTTATATCACTTGCATCAATTACTATGGAAACCTATTAATATCACCACTACCCCCCTTAACTTGGGGTGGGCGACGCATGCAAAGCTAAGACCATGTATAGCTGTTTCACCTCAGCATCATTAGCGCCACTAGCCGACACAGCATCAGTTTCACTACGCTTCGCGTGCTCGGAAAATGCAAAGTCTATTTATATGAGTACATCATATGGTGTTAGGTATTACAGCTGAGCGACCTTGTCTGCCAGCTCATCGGCTTCCTCATCTTCCTCTGCCTCTTCTTCCTCCTCTTCCTCTTCTTCATCAGACTCCTCCTCCATCTCGTCGAGCTCGTCAAGTTCGCCGAATCCTCGGTCCTCAAACAGGGCAGTCAGCTTGTCGACGAGCTCGTGATCTTCTGGGAATCTGTTACCGTTAAGCTCTAGGAGCTGCAGGTTTGGCACGCTCTTCTTGATGGCCTCCACGAGAACCTCCAAGCCCTTAGCGGCGATCTCGTTGTACTGCAGTTTCAGGGTCTTGAGGTCTTTGAGCTCAACCTTCTGAAGACTCTCACCGAAAACCTCAGCACCCCGGGAGGTTAGATACGCATCGTTAATATTAAGCTCCTCGAGGTTAGGCCAGGTAGAGATGACCTGTGCGAGGGCCCTAGCACCCTTAAGAGTGATTGTGTTGTCCTGGAGATCCAGCTTGACCATTTCTGGACTCTTGGACAAACCGTGAAGCAGTAGGTGCTCGATACCCTCCTGTCGGATACCGTTCTGGTACAGTCGCAGCTCCTTAACGGAACCGTGGGCGGCCAGAAACTTAGCCCAGGCCTCCATGGAGCCATTCTCAAGTCGATTTCGGCCGCAGATAACTGTCTCCAGCTTAACGTTAACCTTCTGGTCCTTCTTGACCTGGGCCAGGGTTTCTAGGGCAACACCTAGTCGGGCACCAGCCGCAGGGCCGAACCCGTTGTTGGCAAGGATCAAATGCTGGAGAGGGGCGTGCTTGGCAAGGAACTTCTCCAATGGATCAATGGTGGCAATTCCGAAAGCATTGTCGGACAGATCAATGGTGTGGGCGTTCTTACAAGTGAGAAGAGCGGTCAAAAGGTAGTCCAGGGACTCTGGAATCTCCTCCTTCATTCTGCCAGTGAAAATGTCACTCAGGTTGACGATCTCGAGCTTCTCCTGGTTCTCCAGAGCAGAGGCAATCGCCTTGCACGCCTCAATGCCGTAAGTGTTGCCCTGGAGGTTGATCTCGCGCAGATCGGGAATGGCCCGGATCTCAGCGACCTTGGCGGCAACGTCAGCAGCAGAGTCGAACTTAAGGCCTTGGCCTTTCAGAGAGTATGACATGTTGTGTTTGGTAAGTGTGTGTTTGTTTATTTCTAGGGGTAAAAAGTTTTGAATATGGACAACATGGTTCCCCACCGCGGGAGTTGGGAGTGGCGGCGAACAGGAGGACAGCTCCCACTTATCTTGGAGTGATTCTAGCAAAGTTCAAATACCCGCTCAGCATGACAGGTTGCTTGTACGGCGGCTTTATATAAGGAGAATAAAAGGGAAAACCTACAAAAGAGAGGTCGTGAAAAAAAGTCAGTTCATAGATGATTATTATGACATCACCGTGTACATGTACACATTTTTGATAAACAATACCATTACAATGCAGAGCCAGTTTATCTTTTGCCAGCTCTGCATTGGTATAGCACCTAGTGGCGCTATGCTTAATCGGCAGCCTTTCGGGCGGCTCGCTTGGCCTCTCGTCGGCCGGTACCTCGGATCTTGAGACCTCGGTTCTTCTTCTGTGCTCGCTGGATCTTGGAGATCTTCTCGATCTTGGTGGCAAGACCGTATCGAACCTTTCGGTATCGTGGCTCGAACTTGAGGAGAGCCTCTGGGGAGTCGTAGATCAGACCGAAACCGGTGGACTTGCCGCCACCGTACTGGGTTCGGAAACCGAAGACGGAAACAGCGTCCTTCTCGGTCTTGTAGATAGTGGCCAGCTTCTCTCGGAGCTCATCCTTGGAGACGTTGGCTCGGTTTGGGTGCAGGACGTCAATGACGAACTGTCGTCGGCCGAGGAGTGGGTTTCGGATGAACTTTCGAGTTCTGATGGTAACAGCGTCAGACTATGTTAGTGACGTTCGCAACGACTATGAACAATTTCACGTTGTTCGGTTCGACGTTTAATTCATAATTGCGTAATCGATGGGCTTGTCGTATGTAACTTGTCGCTCTCTTTTGTCGTTATTGTGCATTTGACATTGCAGTATGCTTCATTTTCTTGTCGTTTTTTCGTTTGTCTGTCGCTTTATATCATTTGTCGGGTTTAATGTAATGGTCATATGGAATCTTCAGACCGTACCTCGAACTGTACTAAATCGTGTCGAACCGCACGAAATCGTGTTGGACCGCATCGAACTGCTCTTTTGAATCATATCGAACAAACCGAATCGTGCACTCGTCTAACCGTAGCTCTACCGTCCTCCAGCACTTACCATGTTGTTGGTGTTGATGTGTTTAGTGAGACTTGTGAGTGGGTAATTTTCACTAGCGCGAGCAGTCACTGGGGCTGGGAGTCCCAAAAAGGAAATTTGTTGGGAGTAAAACAGGTCCGAGGTCACGTGAGTAGGGCTGTGCCCTAACGACACCTTTCTCTCATGTTTGTGTTGAACCCTTGCCCAGCTCACGTGCGGCGCAAGTTTGTGTCAGAAATTTTGGCTGAAATGATTGGCATGGCGGGGTATACCGGTCCGTTAGTGCACGGCTGAGGATCACCATGAAGATGATGTGTTTAATCGCGAGTGCGCAACTTAGGTTTCGGGCCGATGCAGCAATAGGAGGTGAAAAGCTAGCTGATATTCATCTTCTGTCTACAGCCTTCCCTTCAGAAAGGTATTTGTTCTGAAGGTAATCAGTGCGGCTATTGTCCTATCACAGGCGTCGTCATCCTGATATGTACGACGGCAATAAGCGGCTTCTATGCATGCGGGAAAGCTTGGTGGGATCTTCGATGGTCTTGCTGCATTGGCGTCGTAAAGTTTTAGAAATGGCAGGTAAGTCACGGAAAAATTGAGGAACGTGATGTCACTGATTCGTTGGTTTTTCGATGCAAGGGGCCCAGTGCATCTGGCTCGGGTACGTTACGAACGGCGCTAGCTGGTAGTCTCATTCGCATGCACGTATCAAGGTTGATTTCCAGGCTGATTCGAATTGGATGAACAGGCCGCTTGTATACGGCTCATGGTGTAGTTTCGGACTCATTTGTTAGGAGTTTCGCCGGTATAGTTGATTGGTATCAACAAGAATAGCTGCACATATATGTAATTTAACTGTCAAGATACGTCAGATCGATGTTTTGCATGCATAATCTGATCAGTTGGTTTGCTTTTCACGTCCAAGTCAGTGGCAACTTTTTTCGGGCGCAGATCCGGTGGGGCATCCCCTATAGGTAGCTACGTAGTCAAGCTGGATCAGATGAGTCAGGATCATCCGGCTACTAGCTGTACATCCGATTCCGTTAATTTGAATTCCTTTTACGCACGGCAATCGTCGGCGTTTCAGAGATGATGAGGATAACATATTGCCGAGCACAGGTTTTAGCCTGTCTGTTTATTGAATAAGCAGCTCGAAGGGTCAAATCAAATGCAATTGATCGACTAGTCGCCCTGGATAATGGAGACATCTGCAGCCGGAATAGTTGGCATGAACGTGTTAGCCAGTGTTGAGCGCTTGGCGTGCGGCACTATATGCTGGAATTCGATCTTTTTGCGTGACCGACGCCAGGAACTCATGCAAATGATACACGTAAGCTCTTCGGAGAATCAGAATATCTCCGCCGGTGTGGCGCTATACTTGGTTGTTGAGTAAACGCAGCTGAATGTCTTGGCAAGCGCCAGAAATCTAAGAAGGTTTAGATTAATTAAGCGTGAGATGTGCGGTCGATTATCGACGCATACACCGAGTAGCACGGAAACCACACGCACACGCCTGGAAATATATAGTTGATGTATATCGATCCGATGGTCCGTCTCTCGAGCCCACAGGCGATAATGTACCGGGAACGTTAGCTGTACTTACTGGCCATTTCACTCAGTAGAAATGACGTGTACACGCATTGGCTATCCGCAAACAGTTTGCTACACGGGTCTAGCTGGTATCGATACACAAATGTGGGGGTCGAGTTGCCTAATCCGGAGAAATGTGCGAAAAAAGCACAGTCGCGCAGAGGAATCCATGTAAGGCCGAAGAGGCCGGTACTTTCATGCACTAAAATCATTCAAAGTATAGTCTCAAACACACGTATTGCTATACGTAGGACGCTTGAGAAGAATCGATCGACGAGCTAGGATGAGAGTTGTCGTCATCTTAACCTAGCTCATTGGGTTCGGGTTCAAAGCCGGCGCAAGATGGAATGGAAGCAAACGGCTGCTGGCGAAATTATGGCACAAACAAACACTCACGAGCAAAGGGTTTTCCGGTACAACCCTTCTGTTGCCTGAAGTGTAAATTTAACCACTAACCCAGAACGCGTTTCATTTATCCCATAAACAAATGGGCATGTTAGCTCACATGCACATGCTCTGCATAGCTGACATAGACACCACCCGAAATTGAGGTGGCAAGCTTTAGGTGCTCGCCGCCGCCTATGTCACTGAAATTTTGAGCCAATCTCGCCAATACGTACAACACTTGCGCTGGCCCAACTGCTGCCCAATGCAAATTCGTGGTCCGCCGTTGAAAGGTGTGTAGGTCTACGGTTTCGCCTTCTTCTCCCATCGTTCTGGCCCAACTCATCAGCGTCAGGACCCCAGGTCGCCTTGTTCAGGTGGAGGTCAGAGAGTGAATACTGAACTGGAGTACCTTTTGGTATGAATATTGGCCTGCCATTGCCTCCTCGAGGCAGAGGTGCGCCTCTGACTGCCGCACGTTGGTTGACCGGCGCAGCAAGGTATATATCTGAGGACATCATTCACAACATTTCGCAAATACTCGCTTCGTCTGAATGTTGTACGAAATATTGGCCGTGTCCAGATCGGTAAGTAAGCTTTCTCTCAGCCTACACCAGAACCGCTCGTTAGGCAGCATAAGGCCACGAGGAAATGGAACCGATGAGCCGCCATCTTCAACCGCAGCCAGTCTTGTACCTCGATAAATAAGTAATAGATCTCTTTTATTAAGGATCCGTTACCTCTGTCAAACAGTTTGAGCTCTGATCAAAGATGAATTCAGTAGATCGACGTGTCAAGGTTGACCACCTGTCAGCAGCTCCTGGATATTGAAGGCTTCTCATGCTGTTTCATGATAATCAAACGATCCACATTGATCTGTAGCTTGTCCATTTGTGATATAGAGTCCCGTACGAATAGCGGCTTGAACGCAAGCCTAGAGCGAGCCCACTGTCCAACCTGGGTGAAAATACCACCGCCCATCAAACTATCCATTTGCTGGCCTCTGATCAGAATCCTAAAACTGTGTCACCAGTAACGCCTTTTAGATCCAAAGACGTGGTACTGAAATGTACCCACCCGGTGTTTTCATAGATCCCTTTGAAATGCTCTACTAGCTCATACCGCGTGACCGCACGAGGATCTCTATCAGATCTAGGATTCCAAAGGCAATTGCGTCTCGCGTAAACTGGCTCTCTCGCTTTCCTCCCCCATTGTAGTTCTAGCCAATACGGACACACGAACCAGTAAAAAACCAAGCCACCCAGTAAAATCACCCAGGATATCGTCACAGTCACGGCCTGTATATTGCCGTCAACAGTCACCTAGATTTTGGATGCCCCTTTATACGTCACACTGAGGACCCGGCAGTATCGACTCCGGACATAATGCTCTCATGAGACACCAATATACCGAAACCTGCGCAGCCGTGCTAAGCAGTAAACCTTACGTCCTCTTGTCTAGCGCTTAACGTCATCAGTCCCAAATAATGGTACAGCCTGTGACTCAGGAAGACCTTATATAAAATCGTGCGGAGGCGTCAAACATTGAGTCTCCTCTCTTCACTCATCAAACCTTGTTCGTAAAGAAGGGAGTGAGAAAGCAGGCAGCGTCACTTTGAGGTTGAAGCCCCACGCGCGGCGGCTGACATAGCTATTACCTAATACACTGTGCACTTGCTTACTAACATCCCAATCGGCTACACCTCGAAACACTGCGATAACACTTCAACCTGCGATGAAGACGTCTGTACTGTTGACGCTGCTACCAGCGGTTCTTGCATTCAAAAACACGTCCCCCTTCATATTCCTGTCGTATTCGGCCGATTTGCCGTATACCCGGCCCACACAGGAGTTTACCACCTCAGACGCCATCCAGAGCGCCATCGAATCCCTGGAGGGATGTCCAGCCGATGCCTATATTTTGGTGAACCAGCCTGACGCTCACAGCAGCGATTTTGAAGACGCACGTGACACTGTTCCTCATCTGATGAAGCTACTGGACCAGGCTGCGTTCTTCAAGTCGCGAGAGTTTGTGGTTGGCCCAAACACTGCTGATGAGTTTGACGAGCTTAAGGAGTATCTTGAGAACGAGTGCGGTGCTCTACGGGTCAATGTTAACCCACAGGAGGGTTTCGAGCGATACATTGACACCAAGCCTCGACTCATTGATGTGAAATTCGCTTCGCTCCCAGAAAATCTGGCTGACCGAAAAGACGAGCTGCGGGCCAACGACGAATTCCTACACGACATTGCTGGTTCTCTTCCAAGCCCCAACTTTGTGGTCATCCTGGCAAACAGCGGCGAAAGCAAAGTCAGCGTTGCGAAGGAGAAGGGAGACAGGAAGAAGATCAATGGCAGCCTGTTTGCTGAGTACCAGTTCTTCAGCCCAGGCATTTTCATGTCCATCACCATCTCGCTACTTCTGATTACAATCTTCGCTACGGCGCTTGACTGGCTGTCGTCGCTCAAGATTTCTCTCAAGAGCTTTGACGCCCAGCAGCCATTGCGAGAGAAGAACTAGATAGCATGTAAAGACTAATACTACCCAGTGCGGACTTTACATCAGGAGTGCTTTGCTCCATTAAAATTGGGTAAGGCTGGATATGATTCATAGCAAGGATGTTCTTTTAAATAGAGCTGAATAGTGGTGTAGGATCTCATATCGTCGGGTGTGGCCTAGACCAGTGTGGTAAATGTATGTGACTGCAAAGCTCTTCACTCAGTCATAGTACTTGTTCTTGATTGCCCTGTAAGTCCTCAGCGAATACAGCGCCACGAGCTCCTTCTTGATGTATTCCCCGTGCTCCAGCTTCTTTGGCACTTCTGCCTGGCCAATCCCAGCATTGGCTCTGAATGCCTTGTAAAGCTTCTTTCGGAAATAATCGTACCCAAGCGGGTAGTCCTTGCCCATGTAAAGCAGCTCCTTGTAGAGGTACAGAACCCTCTGCCTGGTCATGGCGGTGATGGTCGTGGGTCCCAAACTGATGCGCTGTGCATGACACGCGAACATGGAACAGACAGCGGCAGCCAGGTAAGTACCGAGCCAGCAGCTATAGTTGTGTGATAGTCAGATTCACTATCTGGATTGAGTTCAGTCAGAATGTTTGGTGACCAACGCTAGGCACCGGAGAGTCCTAGATCACGTTAGTGGTATCTTTGAACGGCATTGGTTGAACTCTTCGCAATGTCAGCGCTAGACTAATTTAGAATCAGCGAGCTGCTGAGACACCACGATGACCTTGAGAAAGTGGCGGCGCTTAAGGTTAAGCTCCAAAAGGAGAAGGCCGTTATAGACAGCCAGCTGAAAGCGGGCGTGCGGGCACAAATTGGCGTCACCCGGCAAGGACTCCAATCTCTGTCTGATTCTCGGGACCAGATTGATCAAATCAAGGAAAACATGATGAAGATAGAACAACTAAAGCTCGAGTCCGCTGAAAGCGTGGAGAACTTCGACAAGATCAACCAGCTGTCCCGGATACTGCAGAACTTTGAGGAAACACAAAGGTTTCTAGACAATTTCAAAAATATGGCCGAGGAACTTAAGGAAGTCGAAGAAATGATCAATAACGATGTTCCAGGTGGAGAGTTTGAGCTGTATAACCCCATGCCGAACCTTATCACTATACATTACAGGCTGTCGCAGCTGCGGCAAATTAAAGACGAAGCTTGGAACTACGCACAGAAAAGCACGGATGACGTGAGGAGAGTCATCGAGAAGCACTTCCAGTCACTGGACAGAGTCGTTTCGCAGTTTGACGAGATTGTGTTTTCGGCGGCCGAGGGTTTGCTGGAGATAATCAGAACCGAGAATCCGTCGCTGGTGGTCCGAGTGGCAAAGATCATTGACTACGAGGAAAAGCATGATTTGGCCGCAGAAATTACAAACAAGATACAGCAAGAGAACCAGACAGTGGTGCTGCAAAACACAAGCAGGAAGCCGCGAGTGTACCCGGCAAGGTTTTTCAAAGCCATTGAAGACTCGATTGCTCAGACTTATACCAACTGCATTGAGCACTTTGAAGGCGACGTAGATGAGATGCTCGACAATCTGGAATGGATCTTCACCGACCTGGGCCTCACCAAACTAGAACTAACGAAACTAATGCCTGCGCGATGGAAGATTTTTGAAAAGTTCGTGAGCTATTACCATCAACAAACCTACAAACTCATGAACTACGTCATGGACCAAGACCCAAGCGCGGCGACGATTTTGCATATTCTCGACTTTGTCAAGGACTACTATCAGAAAATGAACAAGGGCTTGGAGGTTGAGAAAGATACCCTAAAGCCACCGCTTCTCGACGGAAGAGAGGATCAGCTATACGACGATTATCTTTCGCTCATCGTGTCGAAGCTTCACGAATGGAAGTCGAATCTATCTACCACAGAAAAGGACAACTTTGTCGAACGACAGGTGCCCCCAGAAACGGACGGAGAAAATCGATTGGGCATGCCGGGCGAAGTTATCATGTTTTCTATCATTACACAGCAGGTCGACGTTGCGGCAGACAGTGGCCAGGGCAGAATCCTTGCTGGCTGTGTTACTGAGTGTTGCGCCATTCTGAAGGAGAGGCAACAAGAATGGGAAGGTGTCATGAAGGAGCAAGTACAGTTGCAGTTGAACGACACGGGAGATACAGTTCCAGGTGGCTTGTTTGAGTACATTGTCGCGCTGGCCAATTGTCAAATCAAGGGTGCAGACTACACGGAGGCACTGTCGGCCCGTCTGGCACCAATCGTCTCCAGCAAGTATCGAACGCAAATCACGACGCAGTTTGATACAGTTTGTGACGCCTACATCGCCCTGGCAAAGTCCTGTATCGGCGGTCTTATCAACATCATTTTTAACGACTTGAAGCCTGCGTTCGACGAGCTGTTCAAGTCCTCAGCATGGTACAAGGGCAGGCCAGTGAGGCAGATTGTTGATACCATCAAGGAGTACACTGTCGATTGTGAGTTGCAACTCAATCCAATCATTTTCGAGGTGTTCATTGATGATGTCATGGAAGAGCTGGTACTTCACTACTTTAGTGCGCTCACACCTGGTGAGATCAAGGTGCCCAAGAGTACTGACCAGATTAAGACAGATATCGAGTCCATGTACGGCTTATTCATCGACAACAGCTACAACTCGGACGAGAACGTGCAAAAGTGCTTTGTTATTTTTGAGCACTTGCTGTCGACACTCGAATCACCAGTGCAACATCTTCCAGAAAAGTTCCAGAACCTTAGAAATGATTACTGGGATGCTCCATTGGACCTGTTTGAAAAAATGGTGCGAGCAAGAAGAGATATCGACTCCAAGACAGTCAAGGAAATTATGGCAAAGGTGCGTGCCGAGGCGTTGCAGCATCAAGCAACTGAGTCTTTGCAGCCGACGTATCTCTCACGATTTCAGACAAAACGAAATTACGTTTAGTTCAGCATAAGCGAGTGTAGCCACTGTGCAACTTTATATATCACGTACAGAAAAAATGCGATTATGATTGAAGACAGAAGCTACTTGAGGCCGGTGTCGTTATTCGTATTTACCTTAGTCATCGGAGTTCAAACTCAATGTCCTTGTCCATTAACAAAATTTATGCGGATGCTGACAGTTGCGTCTGTCCACTGTTTCCAGCTGTTAGTGCTGTCAGTAATTTCGCCTTTGTCACCGATTATGGGAGATGAGGTTACATGATGCGACCAGCTTTATTGGCATAACGCAAATAATTCGCCCACAACACTCAAACGCACTACAAACATGCGTGTGCCTGAGATGCTGGCTGTAACAAGCACGCGATGAAACAAAATATATAATCATATTGGCTTTCTGACGTATCTTGTCTCGGCTGTTCGCTTATCACGTCAAATGAGTGGATTAAATGAGCATAGGGAGTATATATATAGTGACTCGATATCTGTTCTCTTGTCCACAATGAAGACCTCTGTATTGATTGCCATAGCCGCGACGCCCGCATTCGCTCACTTCTTCCCATGGTTTAGCGGAAGTGGATCCTCATGCCCAACGGTTATGATTACCGACGATTGCTGGGGTCACTGTGAGACTGCCATCAAGGCTTTCCACAACTGTGTCGGAGACGCTGACTGCCAAAACAAGGAGCGGGACTCCGTCAAGAAGGATGGCACCTACGCCAACTGCAACGCGTGCTACCACTCGTCTAACGACAAGCTGCAGCTCAACTTTGAGAAGTCCGACATGTTTGAGAACCAGGACTTCTTCAATAACATTGTCGAGAACACCTTCCTGCCTTGGTGTGGTGATTCCGGCGCCCCAGCCAACTGCCCGCCGGCTGCTGCTCCAGAGCCTTCCTACGCTGCTTCTGCCGCCGTTTCGGTCGACTTGCCACCACCAGTCACCGACACCATCACTTTTACCGCTGGTTCGTCAACTAAGATCCACACACTCACGCTGCCCCCCGTGACCATCAGCCATACCCAGCGAGTCACCTGGTCCGACTCGGCAAAGGCTACCATCACCGGTTACAAGACTGTGCACAACACCGTCACTATGAAGGGAAGCACCGTCGGAGGAGGCGAGAATACAGTCACCATGA
The DNA here is from genome assembly GCA_030564385.1 of Blastobotrys robertii. Taxonomy (NCBI): domain Eukaryota; kingdom Fungi; phylum Ascomycota; class Dipodascomycetes; order Dipodascales; family Trichomonascaceae; genus Blastobotrys; species Blastobotrys robertii. The sequence continues at coordinate 208,955 of JAJLUQ010000008.1, forward strand.
CTGTTGATAACATCATTGCACTGTACGCAGCGGACACGACACCGTTGCCGGACCCAGCTCAGCTCAAGGCAAACTAGGCGAAGCTCACATGAAGACTTTATAGATAGGTCATGTAGAAATCTACCACTCATTAGGCATTCCTTTTTCATATCAATTCTCGACGGCTGCTGCAAACTTGTCCTGGTGACGCCTCATTTTTGTTCTCAATGAGGGCAGAGCGTAATTAACCACCGTTCCACGGGACCGCCGCCGCGACGACAGTTCAACAGGCATTTTTTCGTTCTCCTTGGGCGAAGTCTTGACCTTCTTCCGGCTCATTTTGTTACTGTTGTTTGACTTAACCGCCAGCGGTTGCCGTTTCTTGACTGGTGACTCCAAACGTTGCGATTCGAGAATCTCAGGTAGTTCAGGCTCGTTTTCTTTGTTTGAGTCCCTCTCAATCTCATGCTCCATTTCCTGCTCCATTTCGTCTTGCTCGACTTCGTCTGGCTCGTTGTCATCTTCTTGGTTATCTTCGCGCTCCTGCTCAATCTCCTCGTCCTGGTAGTCTTCTTCGTGATCACTCATGGGGACCACCTCCACGGTTTCTCGTTCGTCTTCCTCAATCACACCATTAACCATATCGGCTTCCTCAGCAACAACGTCATCTTGATCGGTAACTAGCTCGGTGATCTCTTCAGTCTTGTTCTGCTCAACACAAAATATGTCGCTCCTCCTTCGTTTCCTCCTTGTGACGCTCTCGCCTTGTGGACTTTTACTGATTTTGCCTCCACTCCTCCGGAGAGGATTACTCCTTCGTATATCGTCACTCCTCCTCAATGAGGCCTTGTGTATCCGCTGAACTTTTCCATATCCAACCAGATCTTCAAGGTCTTCCAAGTCGTCAAGGGCTTGTTGTAGCTCGTCCATCTTTACTCGAATCAAATCACGAACACGTGAAACTTTATCTTTGCATTGTCGCTGTAATTTGAGGTTTTCGCATCTCAGCTTGTAATTCTCCTTCATCAGACTGCCCGTCGTTTGTTCCATCTGGGCGACTTTACTCTCTAGGGCCGCATGGCTCTTCGCGATTGTTCGATTTTGCTGGCCAAACTTTCGGCGGACTAGTTAGCTTCGATCCAACATCAAATACTCACGCAAATCAATGTTCTGGCTCGGGTGGGTATCAGTACTCGTCAGACGCGCCATGTCCAGATAAGTCGAGGTATGTTTGTTTGTTTACATTTTGGTGATGGTGTTTGATTTATGCATAGTCACGTGACAAATTCATATCGTTATCGTGCCCTGGACTCCCACCACTGAGGATACTCTACGCAAGATCTGTAAAACGCGAAATCAACACGACAGACTAGGCGAACCATGTCATCGCTCGCTACCCGTCTTGCTGAGAAGAAACAGGAGCTCGAAAATCTTCTTCAGCTGCAGCAGAACAGCGCTGCCCTGGTTGAAGAACTAAAGGCGCTACAACAGCACCTCAGTACGCTGACCGATGGAACTGAAGCCGTGGCTGCGGTCATGAACAATTGGAACAGCGTCATTAGAGCCATCAGTTTGGCATCGACCTCGCTGGTGAAGTATAGCGAGAAGGATTTCGAAAATGACGCCCCAATGCCGGAGACTTTAGTGAGAATCAGGCTGGACGAGTAGTCTAGGAGGAGCTTGTACAATGATGTGCCGAGCGCCAATCATTATTTCCTGCCTCGAAAGAGAACCATTCCGGATACACCTTCTATTCGGTAACATCCCTCAACCGATTGGCTCAGGCCGGAAGGGTTCCTGGCTGGAGCGATTGTGTTTCTGAGCACCGCAAAGGCATAAGGCGCATACATCACCAAGCATCGCCCAGAACCGGGTGATTTGGGTTGCAGTACGCGATCAGAAATCAAGCGGTATCAAAAATGATATGAATTATCCGAATATAAATACATCATAGCGACTATGACCTGATTTTATGGCAGACGCTAAGAAAGGTCCATAGCGTTGTCATCTTCGTGCTGCAGAGAAGGAGGCTTGGAGAGCGCGTTTGGCAGCGAGGAGCCTGCCGAGGCGACACGGGCGTACACTCCCTTGGTCCAGGAAGTTAAAGTCAGCTCTTTATCTAACCTGGCGACCTCAGCCTGCTGCTGGAGAATCTCAGCGACAACAGCCTTGGAACCATATCTCTCCAGTAGGGGTTCGTTCTCTAGAGAAAAGCTTGATGGGTCGTTGTAAAAGTTGGCTGGAGTTGAGAGTTTGTCCTGGGTGACGGCGACAATCGTCTGGTACAGCACAGTGCTCTCCGTTAGTGCCTGAACCTTGGCATCTGTCTTTCTGTTCGTGTTGACGATCTCCTCCCAGCTGTCTGCCAGGAACAACCGCTTGCAGATGAGCTTAACATTGAGCTGATCAGTAGCGATTTTCAGCGCCCAGTAGAAGTTGTGCTTGTTGGTCTTGGAGGAGTCACAAAGCGTGAGCAAGTCCACCAGCTCGTCTGTAGTAAGTGACTTGTTCTCGCCCAGCCGCATGTATGCCTTTCGCAGCGATTGAGCGAGCGCGGGGCACCTTTCTTTGAGCATGAGCGTAGGATCCTGTACGCCTATCTGTTCAGAGAGTAGGCCCTGAATCTCCACCACCTGCAACTGGCGTCGAATATCGTCGACCAGAATTTCGGCGTGCTGCTGTTGAGACTTTGTCTGTGCCTTTTCAGCTAGTAGACATAGCTTGGCCAAGGAGAGTTGCAGTTTCTTGTTCTCAACACGTTCCTCGGAACTGTTGGATAGGGTCTCGCCTGCCTCCAGAAACTTGCCTGCACGCACCTGGTGAGACCACGAAATCCGACCGTAGTTAGTTTCCGAAAAAAACCTCTCCAGCAGCTCATCGCTCTCCGGGAATAGCGTCATCAAGGCGGCAAGTTTTCCGACTTGCACGAAAAACTCAAACATGTTTCGCGCAAAGTCATAACCGTAAGCGCTGACGTACTGCTTCAGCTGGTCAATGTACTTGTCACCACTGTCGCCGCTCTCCGTAGCAAGTTTCCAGTCCCGAATCCAAATCTCTGCCAGAGAGGGGTAGACTTGATGCTTTTCGGCGATCCTAATAGCACCGGCCTTTTGCCCAATCTCCACCAAATGCTGCAGCCATAGAACAACTCTTTCTCTATACCGCCTTCCAGCCTCGTCGGCTTCTCTAACACTGCTCATCCACGACAGCTTGTCCTTGTAGATCTCGCACCACGTGTCCACAATGCCGACCATCTGTGCGGAGAGCACGGTATGCTCGCTGCCTGGTTTGATTCCGCTGAGGGCAGATTTGGTGAGCTGATGTTGTGTTTCGAATGCGCTGAGCAGCTGGCACGTCCATGGCTCCGTGTCACACACCTCGTCGCTCAAAGAATACCATTGAGAAGATCGCTGTCTAGTGGTTAGAGCCGTTTCCAGGATAGCCTCAATTAGGACAGTGTTTGTGTCGACAAGAAGGTCCAAATCTTTGGTCTTCTTGAAGTTTTGTGCGCACAGGCTCGAGCACCCGTTCAGTAGCTCCTGTACATTGGAAGTCTAAGTTAGTATTCACATGCTTCATCTGGCCAGATATTGTCGGGTCCGGTACTCACCTTATGAACAAACCATTCTCGCAACGGGTCTGTACCAACCGTCTCCAACTGCGTAATCACCGTCACCAACACATTCTTCGCGTAATCCTCTCCTGCCTTTGGCTGTGCATGCAGTCGCTTGTCAATATGCGCCCACAGTGCTCCGGCCACAGTTGCCTTCTCCAGATCCCACATCAGCCGCAGCCGCGTGGCCGCAGTCAACTTGCTGTCGAAGTTTGAATGCATATACTGAGCGAGCCTCTCTAGGCAGGTGACCCTCAGAATGATATGGTCTGCCAGAGACGGCAGGAAAACCGGCATGTAAACCGACCGGGTATTCAGAACTTCCTGAGACACTACCAAAAAAGCTTCCTGAAGGTCGTTAGAGTTGAAGTTGAACTCCTTGCGCATATCAAAGTTCAGCGGGTTCTCAGACTCGGTGGAGTAAAACACAGCCTGTTCAATTTTGCTCTTGGCCAGTTCCTCCAAGGGTTCGCTGTGGCTTGGTTCGCTCTCGTATCGTTCCACTCGCAGGATGCCGTTTCGCGTGATGAGAACAACACCACAATGTCTCGTGATCTTTGCATTGGCCAAAGCCAGATCCTCCAAGCCAACACCTATGATTTCGGCTTCTGGCTGCAGCAGAACAATGTCCTCCCATCGTCGTGTGACTGACTTGTCGTGCATGACGGTGGAAGGTAGTAGCGTCTCCAGAAGTACCACCGCGTGCGACAGAACCACAAATATCGTCTTGTATGGTTTTGGCAGAATCAAGCGAGGATAGCAAGATGATTCTCCGGTGTATGATTGGATTCGGTGAGACGAGTAGATTTTGAACTCGCCGTTCTCTAGTGTCATGGAAAAGAGAATGTAGTACACCTCATCAATAGTCGGATTGTGCACAAACGAGGCCAGAGCGAACAAAATATTCCCCTCCTGCATATACTCCACATCGTGAACCACGAAGGTGGGCTCGGCGCGGGTATATAAAGGCAGGACCCTCTCCAGCATAGTATCTCGTAGCTTTTTCTCCAGCAAAAGCTTTGAATTTCCGTTTCGGCTACAGTTCCAGATCGAAACGTCGCCGCTAAAACTGACAAAAATTGCGTGTCGTTCACCGGCCTCGCTCAAACCAGGCTTGATAGATGCAATGTCCCTTCTAGATCCCGATAAGCTGATTGCTGAACGAATCTGCGAAAACAGGCCTGATCCGCTGCCCCGCATTGTGTTGCTTCGAATCAACGGTTTTCCCATGCCGTCTCTTAGTGTGATGATGATGAATCGTCCAGTATCAGTGCTGGCTACCAGGCCAACGTCGATGTTTTGCACATTCTCAATAACCTCATTGGCGTATAGCTCAATGGTATGCGTAATGTTCCGTCGCTTGTGAAGCAGGCCATCAGCAACAGCACTGCCAACAGACTCCCAGTATGTCAATTTTCCCGTCTCAGCCACAACCGTAACCAGACCTGGTTCCTTCGAAAGCGGCGCTGGAGCCACCAAAACAGCAAATGGTGGGATAGTGCCTTCACAAAGTGGTATCGATAGAGCTGGAGGTACGTGATCTCCACAGGTATACTGCCACACATAGGCCGCATACTCTGGTGCGTTTCCTTGGGCGCCAATACACACAGCATAAGTAGTGTCCTGATCCGCGGAAGCTCTCAGAGTACTCTCGCCTCTTTTGAGAACAACGGGTGTGGCAGGTAACCGCGACACGCAAAATTGCGAGTTTTTGGTCAATTCCAGCAGCCCATTCTTTTTTGTAGTTGGTTCAGCTCCTGAAACTTTTCGTGTAACAGCCCGTGAGGTTACCCGTTTATCTGGACGGTTTTCGGGTATAACTGCGACCGAGGCATTGGCCCGGCTGGACTGTCGCAGGGAAGATTCCCGGATTGCCCTGAATGCCATGAGTAGACGACGCGATGTTGAGGTTTTCCCAAGTTCAAGTCCAAATTCATTTGAATCAACGCGTCACGTGACACTCACGTGATTTACATCAGAGCCGCATCAATTTTTTTATGGAAAGTTTCAATCAACCATATCATGATTCGAACGGTTCAGCCAAAGAATGCCCGGGCCAAGCGAGCCCTTGAGAAGAAAGAGCCCAAGGTTGTTGAAAATGTCAAGCAGGCCTTGTTTGTGCCTGGCGCCAACAGCAACCAGATTCTTCACGATGCCATGGTTGATTTGAACGCTTTGAAGAAGCCAGACGCTAAGCGATTTCAGAAGAAGAACGATGTGCGACCGTTTGAGGATGCTTCTTCTCTGGAGTTCTTTGCCCAGAAGAATGACTCTTCTCTTTTGGTTTTCGGATCTCACAACAAGAAGCGACCAAACAACCTGACGTTTATTAGAACGTTTGACTACCAGATCTACGACATGATTGAGCTCCGGCTAGAGTCTTTCAAGTTCCTCAAGGATTTCCGAAAACAGACATTCAGTATTGGCCTGAAACCCATGTTCACATTTAACGGTCCTCTGTTTGAGAGCCATCCCACATATGCGCATATCAAGTCGCTGTTTTTGGACTTTTTCCGGGGACAGGTTCTGGATAGCCTGGATGTCAGTGGTCTGCAGCATGTGATTTCCATCTCTGCCGCTGAGCAGAACGAGGACCAGGACTTCCTTCCTGCCGTCTACTTCCGAGTGTATTTATTGAAGACCTACAAAAGTAACACGGGACCAAAGCTTCCCCGAGTCGAGCTGGAGGAAATTGGACCTCGATTCGACTTCCGGGTTGGCCGAGTTCAGGCTGCTGATCCAGAGAAGGAGAAGGAAGCTATGAAGCGACCTAGACAGCTGGAACCAAAGACTAAGAAGAACATTGAGACCGATATTCTGGGTGATAAGGTGGGCCGAATCCACATGGGCAAGCAGGAGATTGGCAAGCTTCAGACAAGAAAGATGAAGGGCCTCAAGTCGCGGTATGACCAAGACGGCGGTGCGGAGGAGGACACGCCAAAGAAGAAGGCAAAGACCGAGTAAACTCACAGCCGCACAAAATTAGTCATGTAGATATTAATATGTTTTCACAAATTCTGTTCGTTACGTTATGGTTAATTTATCTCTAAATGGTATTAGGTGGGAAATTCCCGATGATTTCAAGGCCCTCCACTTGTCAATGAAAGAGCCAGAAACGTACCTTACTGAAAACGGGTGTCAAAAGGTTCCTAATTGGGATACCTCTCAGGACTTGATGAAGAATCTCTCGCCTCCTCGCGGCAGCCGACAATTCCCAGTAATCGATATTCGCGGTAGGAAAGGAGCTCTAATTTCTCGACCCCACGGTTCCTGGTAGGGTGAGCCATGAAGCACGGACGTAACACGTTGCTAAATGAATGCATAGAGGAGTCTATAGAGGTATAGTGGGCGTAAAAGTTGATGTTAGAGTAGACAGAACAGTCTAGTTCAACACCTTACTCTTCTGCTTGTTGTCAATCAACCGCAACAGATTCCTCAGCAGCATGGCAATTGTCACCTTGCCGATAGACGGAACATAGATTGAAGCCCGCTCCTTGACCTCTGGGCCAAAGTTCTTGTCGCTGGAGAAGTTGACGCAGATGGTTCCGTACTTGATGAGTTCTACTGGGAACTTGTAGTTTGGCGTGGGGACACCGGTGATGATGACATCAGACTTCTGCGCAGCATCCTTCAACTCAAGCTCGATATCGGCAACATGGTGTTTCCGCAACTTCAAGCCATCACCACGAGTAAACTTCTGGACGCCAGTGATGTCAATAGAGTAGACAGTAGCGCCGTCATTGGCTAGCAACGCAGCCAGCGGTCGGCCCACGATTTCACTTCGATTGATCACGGTAACGGTCTTGCCGTACAACCTATTACCGTAAGGTAGAATAGTGTTGTAGACGCCCACGTGCTCCAGGATCTTGACAATGGCCAGCGGCGTGCAAGGTAAAATAGACTTTTGTGTCTGGGCGCTGTCGAGGAACCGCACATTGTGGTACATATTCTGAATATAAATATGGCTCAATCCCTCCACGTCTTTATCCTTGGACAAGACCTGCTGGAGATACTGGTCCTGTCGGTTGCCGAAGACCGGGAAGTAAATCATAATACCGTCGACCTTGTCGTCTTCGTTGGCGTCCACAATGGCCTCTTCTAGCTCTTCCTTGTCGACTTTTCGCAGCTCATATTCAAACCCAATGCTCTCACATGTCTTGCCCGTCCAGTCCGCATACATCGCGGCAGCAGGGTCTGCGTTCGCTAGAAAACCTACAAGCTTGGGCCGTCGGCCCAGCCGATGAACACCCGCAGTAAGCTCCTCGATGAACGGCTTGGCCACATTGTTGGCCAGAAACGTTTCTGATTAGTCACGTAAAGGTAAGCGTAGTGCTAGTACTCACTGCAAGCAGATGGAGTATCGGTCATTGTGAAAGGGAAGATGAGTGGTAGGCTGACTCAGTCGCCGGTACTTTCCGTACGAAAAAATTGTCAGCCTCGCGCCGCGCGGCGGACTCGGGTCTCATGTCGAGCGCGGTCCAACTTCAGATTAACATGTTAGGTGATACAGCATCCGGCCTCCTACTGGTAATATTCTATATCTATAACCTTAGGTTATGGTAGTATGGGCCCCTTTGACATTAGCTCGTTTACTTGCGCCGGAATTGGCTTGCTCAATTTGCAGTCTGCGCAAATGTTCTCTGCAAGCTGTTGACTTAGAGTTGAGCTTCCAAGAGAGGACCAAGTGCTCGGATGAGACCATGTGATACTGTAAAACACTGGTGCAAAAGAGTAGGCAGGGTCGGGGTACTAAGAACCGTGGGTTCTCAGGAAAAGTGACATCACTGCCGGGTAACCCTTTGACAGTCGCGATGGGTTGTTTCGAGGGTCTTTTCTGTATATCAAGGCTACACGATTTCAATGGCTCCCTAAGTAGAACTGACTGACTACACGACATGTTGTATGACGATTATGACTTCGCACTCGCGATGTAAAGCCTGGTGAAACAGATTACCGAAAATCTGCAAATTGCATTCTTTTGAACTTTCGTTACGGTTCACAAAGACATTCTTAACAGCCGCCAACCAAGTTCACCCCCTGCAGTGCTCGTGAGAAGTCGCGGAGCTTACCTTGTTCAACAGGAAAACACGTGATGCATCACGTGACTCGAATTACTCCACGCTTGCACATTGAAAGACATTTAGGCTGGAGACCGATAGAGAGCCGGAATGGCTTCGAAAAACAATTACTCGCAGTCAGCGCCGGTGAGTTTCTGCCATTTGGCTGCTAATGTACGTGCAAGCGCTAACATAGGAAATGGTCCAGTTGGGTTGGTAAATCATACAAGAGGAAGCTAATAAGACCGAAATGAATATGTGTTTGATGAGAATGGGGGGAGAGGAACGCCTGCATCCACGTTTTTTCGAAAGATTGCGGCGTACAGGGAGAGTGTATTTAGGTCAGTATGGAATGCTCGAACGAAATCGAGGCGATGACGGGCAGAGATATGGAAACTGGCGGAGGTTCATTGAAATCATGTGATCAGATAGACGATTGAGATAAGGCTAGATCGACGATGGATTGGATGACGGGTGTAGTCATTAGGTTGGCAAAGCTCTGACTTCTCGATGCTTTGAGTTTGTCTTGATCTGAGTTTCATGACTCGAATGACTCGATGACCAGGAACGGAAACGTTGCCTCTCCAGTTGAGTTTACGGCCTATCAAGTCCTCAGTCAAAACTTTATGGATTCTACAGGACTGCGAGACTACTGGAGCTGAAGAAACGACTTGAGGTGGCCGATGCTGACTCCTGCCAAGACGGCTCAGGTGGGACTCGTATTGCTTAGCTGGTATGAGCACTTCTCGAGAAAGCCGGCCACGGTCTGCTGTTAGGCCTCACATGTCAAATACCGTTGAAAAGACACATGGAAAGAAAACAATATATAGCCCAATGGCTAATGGCACAATAATCAACGTGGTCACGGTTCGAACTACGGGACGAGCAGTGTCCAAATTCGACTGCCTATGATGAATATCAGGTTCTGCAATTCTTACTGGCTGGCAGTGAGAGTTTCGACGGGTATCTTTCGAGATGCTATTAGAGCTTTCACTCAAGGCTTCATGCGGATTAACCTATCACATTACTATCTTTCTGAGGCTTTTTTCGAATAAGTTTCGACTGCTGGTTACGGATCACCACCAATTGCGGTGAAAGCTTCCTGGAGACTAACATAGCCCCTCTCAACCCGAGGCCGAATCAAAAGTGGTTGGCGCTGCATACTCCCATGCGGACATGCTCAAAATGGAGCAATTAAGTTTAACGCCAAAGTCCCAAAGCGAAGAACGCAAACAATACTTTAACATTGACGACGATGACTGGGACGCCAATGTCGAGCATGACATTGCCCATAAGAAAATCGAAAAGAGCATCGAGAGCATCGGCTCTTCAAAGAACAACAGTACACTATATCTAGCCACAACGAGCCCCGGCCTGAAATCGCAATTTGACGGCATCATACGCGACCCTGCCAGTTCGCTGTACTCTATGCATCGCAGCACACGGGCTTCTGAAGAAGGTGCTAACAAAGAGCTGGAGGAGCTCAACTCTAAGTTCACGAGGATAAATAAGTTCAAGCGAGTGCTTCAAGCCAGTAACGTTGATCTGGCTGAGCTCAAAAAGCTCGCCTGGTCCGGAATTCCTGAGGAGCTCCGGCCCATGTCATGGCAGCTATTATTAGGCTACCTCCCCACCAATGCAGAACGAAGAGTCACAACATTGGCCCGAAAACGAAAAGAGTACCTGGACGGGGTCCAGCAGGCCTTCTCGCGAGGTCTTGATCAAGTCATGTGGCATCAGATTTCTATTGACGTTCCACGAACCAACCCACACATCAAGCTGTACGGATTTGATGCAACACAGAAAGCATTAGAGCGGATACTGTACCTGTGGGCTATTCGGCACCCAGCCAGTGGCTACGTTCAAGGCATCAATGATCTGGTGACACCCTTTTTCCAAACATTTCTCTCAGCATACATCGACGGCGATCCGGAAGAATACAACCCCGAGAGTCTGCCGAAGGAGGTCATGGACGTTGTCGAGGCAGACAGTTTCTGGTGCTTGACAAAGTTACTAGATGGCATTCAGGATAATTACATTCACGCACAGCCTGGTATCCAGAGACAGGTGGCCGAGCTGCGTGATCTCACACAGCGAATAGACAACAACCTGGTGAAGCACCTGACGTCAGAGAGCGTCGAGTTCATGCAGTTTAGTTTTCGATGGATGAACTGTCTGCTGATGCGGGAATTCAGCGTCAAGAACGTGATTCGCATGTGGGACACTTACATGGCAGAGGGCAACGAGGGATACTCTGAGTTCCACGTCTATGTGTGTGCGGCTTTTCTGGTGAAGTGGTCGCAACAGCTACTGGACATGAAGTTCCAGGAAGTCATGATGTTTCTACAGGCGCTGCCTACCAAGAATTGGACCGAGAAGGACATTGAACTGCTGCTCAGTGAGGCCTTCATGTGGCAGTCCCTGTTCAAGAACGCGTCGGCGCATCTTCGGTAGAATATATCCATGTAATGGTGATTGCAAATGAACCAGAAATGTAGTCCCATGATCCGTCTCTCTCCGGGTCCGAGTAGCTTCCCACAAACGTCTTGACATCTGCGTTGTTCACCACGGCGAGGTTGACGACAAACTTGTAGTTTTTGGTGTCCTTAGACAGTCGGCTCACAATGGTGGAGACAATCTCGCTAGGGCTAGCATTGCTGATGGCTTCATCGCAGATGTTCTGCAGCGTGTCCACCGATAGAGGCTTGTTAGTATTCACAAATGATTAAGCCCGCAGTACAACCCAATTCAGCTCAGGTCAGCTCGCTGAGTTGGCACTCACGCTGTTATCGGCTGGTTCAGAGTGTATTGAAAGCATACGCGCTCCCACACTGTGGCTCAGCTTATCCCAGCACCAGGCGAGACCTCACATCTGTCAGCATAGCTCGCGTCAGGACTTGGTGAATACAGCCTGGCGTAGCTATGTTTTACGACCAATTCCTGGACTGTAGAAATGGCTGCTAACTGAGAAAGAGTTATACCATCACAGGGACGGTAGCTCTAGCTAATTATTTTACCAATGCCCGCTCTTTTTGAGTTGAGGCTCGAAGACGAAATGCTGAAAGATTTCCGACCTTGTGATCTCAAGCGCTCTGGATTCTCATTGAGTTTACGTACACAATTGTGCATCGTCCGTATCATATGGTCCTATCCTTGTTGAAATGAATTCACCAGCGTGCGCGCGTTAACGAATGCCTGCACGTTCCGTTCAGCTTATACTCCAGAATAACTTTACAGGAGTTACATGCCATCTATACTGCTGCCTCGAGCCGGGAAATTGGCTTCGTGCTCGAACATATCACTAGGGCGAGTCACAAGTTCCTCTCAATCATTCGCTTGACCACCCCCAATGTATGGCCCTTCACTGCGTCCACCTTCTCGCCTCTCCGGAAACAAGCCGTCACAGGGATTTCGCTAACTTGGTACTCCCTCGCCACCTCAGGCACCTTGTCCACGTCCAGAACCAGGAACTTTGCACTCGGATAGTCCTGGGAGCAGCTGTCGAGGTCGTTGGTGAGCTGTCTCGCCTGATAGCTCCACAGCGCTGTGAACTCGACAACCAAGAGGTCTGAAGAGGACTGAATAGTCTCGTTGAATTCCTGCCTGCTTTTGATTGTGCGCATAAGACAAGATGGCTGGAAGAACCGGCTCAGCCAGTCTTGTCTTGCGAGTCTTGGGTACCCAAGACAAGGGAATCGCCACAACAGAGATTATCGGATATACGCACACACAAGTGACGAGTACACAGTGGATAATTAGCCTTATGAATGGCGTAATCTTCGCACACGCGAGCGTGCAGATGTACATGTAGTACGTGTAAATATCTTGAGATATATAACCAGATCAGTCTGGCAGTGCTAGTAAACAGAATAGGTCTAGCTATGCTGAGCACGTTAGCTAAGTTACATGCCGCTCTTCATCTGTTTATCAATCATGGACTTGATGGAGTTTTCCAGATTGCCCTTGACGGAAGCACCCTCAATCTGCTCGCCATTTCGGAAGCACATGGTCAATGGTAGGTCGTTATCGCCAATCTTGTACTTGTCGGCAATCTCATGCATTTCGTCAATGTCCAGCACCACGAAGTTGGTTTTCTTGTAGTCTTTGACCTCAGCCATCTTCTTCAAGTCCCGTGCGAGGACCCGCGACTGGCCATGGCTCTGAGCCATGAACTCAACCACCGTCAGCTCATCAGAGTTGATGCTATCGTTAAATTGGTTGTCGTTCTCTACCTTGGTGTACATGGTTACAGGACTAAAAGGAGATGCAGGTCTTTTTATACTTTCATGTCTAACGCTTACATAAGCCCCTCCTTGTTTGCTTGCTCCGCAGCATGCGGGGAAACCATGCATCTGGAAGGACAAGGTCATCTGAGACGATGGACGCACGGGCAGTAACATACGTGGTTGGCACCACTCAATACGAGCTAGGCTATAGAAATTAGAAATAACAAGTTACGCGTATGTCAAAGTATCTCGGCTTAAATTAGTCAAATAGCCAGGTGAATGTGAGAAAACAAAAATATCAATTAAATAAGACGGTGGCTATAAATGCTTTGCATTTATGTGCACCATCTCCTTGATGGTCCCCGGATGATAACCCACGACTTCGTCCAGCTTCTCGCCGTTTCGGAAACACGCGGTTACAGGCACTGATCGCACCCCGTGCATGCTTGCAACCCCTGGCAGCTTCTCAATGTCCAAAATAACAAACTTTGCCGTGGGGTACTCTGTGGAGTACTCGTGCAACTGGTGAGTGAGCTCCCGTGCTGGCCCGCACCACTGGGCGCTAAATTCAACCACCGTTAGCCCTTCAGAATCAACGCAGGCTTGAAACTCGTCAAGCGTCCTCACTTCAGAGTGCATGGTTACGGTCACAGGGATGGAACAAGGCGGTGCGGTTTCCCCACATTTTGAGCCGCACCACATCTCATCTTGCATAATCGATTTCGCGATAAGGCGCCCAAATATGTGATTGTTAAGATATGCAGGGGTTACAAGGTTCTAGTGGTGTGATGCCCATAATATAGACAACAGGGTAGTGCTTGTTGTGCTACTTGTGGCCATTGACCTGATCACGTGCAAGGTCCGCGCTACGCATTGTGGAGTCTAGCAAGAATCGCAACCGATTCGGCACGCGAAAATTGGCGGAGTTTCGTGTTTGCTTATCGTGATGCGCACCACGGATTTGAGGATCTGGTACGAGCGAGACACGGACTGGTGATCCGATGACGAATAGGGAATAGGGGTAGCACGATGAGTGAAGAGAAGGCGCTGAGAGTGACAAATGAGTTGAATGCTAATTAAAGAGCCAAGGTCCAAGCCGAGCTATGGTCTCCTCATTCCCGCCTCAATCAGACACAGAAGATCCGGCTTATCGCACCCGTCGACAGCCGACAGCTTCCGTCCGCGTCTAAAACACGCGGCTGAGGGCAGCGCGCCGACCCTGTACTGCAGCGCTATCTCTGGCACCTCCTCCACGTCCACCACTAAAAAGTTGGCGCTGGGGTACCGCTCAGACACCTCATTGAGCTCGTCGCTCATGCGCTCGGTCTGGCCGCTCCAAGGCGCAGAGAACTCCACGATCGTGAGCTTTTCCGACTGGATGGACAGCGCAAACTCCTCGGAACTCTTGATGCTTGTGTACATGGCTGCGGGCCCTCAGCAGCGGACTGGCTGCTTTATATTCGCTTCATGTCTGGTACATGCATCGTGGGTGCGTGCAGACACGCGGATCAGTGGCAACTGAGACGTACCTGGCCTCCTTGTCTGGTGCCTGGTTGTCTAGCTCGTCCAGGTATTGAGCATCAAGGCGGCAGTTGTCCATACGATAAGGGGGCCAAAAGTCCTACTGAGAGGGCTTGCTGGCTTATATATAGCGGGAGACTAGGCGCCGCAGGCAAACCTCGTTATACCACCTTATCTCCGGTTCCACTCATCTCAGTCAACCGGACCTAAGAGCTGGTGCTTCACTAGAACCTAACTTGTATCAGAATCGAGCACGGCGAACAACCCGGTACTCACTGATTTGAAGCAATTCTGATGAGCATTCTCTCGACTCCTTGTTACGCAAGGCTAATCAGGTCAGATCTTCGCCAAAAACATGGGCGCATGGTACGCAGTTGCTGGATATGACAGTATCGACACTGCTGGACCGCACTTGGACCACTGAAAGTACCAGACTCTCCATTCACACGTCAATCACTATGACGCCATCAAAATAGACCATCAACTGGGTAATCATCACGTGGCAGCACATTGTACAGGAAAGTCACATTCATCCCCTGATGAGCCCTGTGAGTGGCCCGACTCAGTTTTAAGGCATCAGCGAATTCAGTTACAGCCAGAAATGGGCAGTCACGTGACCAACGGATGGCGGCTAGGAAAGTGAAATTTTGAGAGTCTGGCAACTACACCTCGGCCCCTTGACAGGAAGATGACAACCGCTCAATGATAAATTGTTGGGGTACCGAGGAGTCTTCGGGCGACCGTCGAATTGTGCTCTTGCATTAAACTTGGCGATGCCGCGTACCCACTTCAGCCTAGTCATTTTTCGACGATACCCACATTACGACGTTGAATACCCACAAAATCCCTGTCAAACACACGTTTTGTGCCGTAGATGTAGCCTTCTCTCGGCCGAGTCTCCATTTCAATGAAGATCCATCGGCTTCTCTCACTGATTTAAGACTCGCTGTTCCCAAGATTGCTTCATTCACTAACCATTCACTCACTAATCATTGCATACACAGAATGAAGTTCCTCTTTGCCCTGTGTGCCACAGCCCTCGCCGCTAACCTGGAAGACGCCATGAACATCACTGATAGTCTGTTTCAAGACTGTCAGCTCATCCAGGCCGCTCTGGACGACTTCAAACCTAACGAGAAGGCTGGCTTTTCTGAGGTTCACAACGCCTTCCAGAATCTACAAGGTGCCTTCGACGTCAACAGGGAAACTCTCAAGAAACTGAGCAAGTTCCACGAGAGCGACTCTGGTTCTTTTGTTAACTACTTTCACGGCTACGCCGACAGAATTGTGGACCTTTCTGAGAGCTGGGCACAGAAGTACCCTGACCTGGTTGTATTCGGGCAATGGGAGATGGTACAGGACGTTGTTTCTTTCCGCAACTCTTTCACCAGCTACGAAACTTTCATGAACCAGGCTCTGACGGCAGAGGGCAAGGCTGCTATCTACAACGATTTCTCGGAGATCCAGGATGCCAACGAGGCTTTGTATAAGCTGACGGAGCAGTAGAAAAATGCGAAGGGCTTCACTGTCTTGAGCACAACTAATGTACTAATGACCAATAAACTTCTACGCAATACACGTATTCTCCTTCGCTCACTCTACAGTCATTAACGCGATGAACAAATGTTACTCGTCTACTGGTTAGATCAGTTATAAATATGTTGGACTCCCTGTCCTATTGGTTCGTGAGTCCCTGCTTAGTGTCGCCTAACAAACATACGGGAAACTGGCATTCATGTTCACCATTCTCCGCACGCTATACGACTCAAAGCCTTCAACGTGATCAACCACCTTTCCGTTCTTGAAGCACACCGTCAACGGCACGGTACCCACGCCAAACTCCCGGGCTGTGTTTGGCATATTGTCAACGTTGAACAGGAAGAACTTGGCGCTCGGATACTGCTCCGAATACCGGTCAAAGTCTTTTGTGAGGCGTCTAGTCGAATCACCGTGACCACGGGAGAATTCGACAACGGTAAGCAGTGGCGTCTTTATACTCTTGCAGAGCTCCTCTGATGACGAAACTTCTCGGTACATGGCTATGTTTTGTTGCTGAAGATTTGGGTTGTGTTGTGGGCTTGTGTCGCAAAAATGTGGACAATAATTTGGATTCAATAGCTTGTTGTATGCTAATCAGTCCTGTGTAGCGTCTATTGTATTGTTGTGGATAGAGAGACAGACTGTTCTTTATATACCTCTTCACACCTGGGTGCAGCCGCGCGTGCGGGATTAAACGCGGGGTAGTGACATCATTAGTGCATAATCACGCAGTGACGAACAAATCAAATGAAAAGGCTGCGATAGGGAGAAACCGGAGGTATGGCCGGGACGCGGCTAGCCAGATCTGGTTAGTCCGGGACTTTGGAGCGGAAATTTGCTCGGCATTTCAACAGTCCCTACCGAGGATTACATTATGATTGAAACGGCAGCCTGTCCTCCGGTGTACAGCCCGCCCTAGTTTGATGGCTGTGCACATAGTTGCTTTGTTTCAGCAAGTCATGTGACGGGATTCGGCAAATACTGGTATGGTTGCTCTACGTCACGTGACGACGTAATGATGCATGACGAGTTCTGGAGTGACGAGATACAAGTGCAGGTTAGATTGAGCAATTAGATAGTGTGGTGCGGCGTGGATGCCGTGCAATGTCATCATGGTGTGCAGCCAAGATTGACGAGGCTAGCCGAAATTGCGCAGTGGGCGGTGTAGATGCAAGGATTTTTCTAAATTATCTTGGCGGAGCAAGAACAAATTGGACAAACAGTCATGAGCCATCATCTAAGCTCAATGCCCCATATGCTTGCCAACTCGGAATAGTTAGTTACCCATTGTCGGCTGTAGGCGGAAGAGTGGGTCCAGCTGTGTTAAAATTAGATAAGCACACCACTGCTCTAATGAACAGTGCCTTTTGATAGGCCTTCAAATGATCGTAGCTTACTCGCTCTGGTCAGCGACAATCACTTCCAGCAGCTTTCCACAGTCATAAACATCATTCGTAGTCTGATCCCAGAGGGTGATCGACTCCAACGAATGCACACCTGGACTTAATGCAATCAGGGTAATCTCCGTCTCAAAACAGTTGGAGGCAAGCAACGGGCCAATCTTCAAATCGTTTTCCAGCGCGAGAATACCCATGGAAGTATGCGCCCCAGCCTGGTAGATTCTCTTGAGAACTGCACGATCAATTACAGGAAACAGGTCGGGGTTTCGAGGAATGCTCTTTTCTTGCTTGTCGGCGGGCTGGAGATACAGCATAAGGTTTCGAGTCAACTGACTCTTGTTCACGGCAAAGATTCGCCAGATGAACTTTTCCCCGACCTTCACTGTGCTGGGACCGCTGAATGTCAGACTGAGGCCAGACGTCATTTGCTGTGTCCACTTGTGTGTGTTGCGCAGCTGTGGTCCTGTTGAGGCAGTGGAGTTGGCTCGCGAGCCCTTCATGATCTTTTTAACGGTCGTAGTTCGGTCCACCGTCTGATTTGGCTGGCCAATACCGAGGCCCAGCCCAGTATTTGGGATGTTTGAAGGGTCTTTGGCTGCAGCGATCTGGGCAGGAACGGGACTAGAAACGTCGAAATCAACCGTAGTATCCCACTTTGTGAGAATTAGCGGGCCCTCCAAGCTCGAGTCACCTGCGCCCGTCAAGTCCGGGACTGCCTCTATTCGAATGCTGACAGGTTTTATTCTTCCGCTCTCCGACTTTGACGACAGAATCACGTCACTGTGGCTCATAATGTATGAGAGCGAACAACAGTCGCCTGGCTTGAGCCACTGCGGGAACTCCACGTCTCCTAATAGGCTTGCACTACCACCGGGAAGCTCGACCTTTGCAGATTTGAGAATACAGGGAACCTGTGAGATTTCAGATCCAATGATATCTAGCACACCAATTATTGTGTCCTGGGATCCGGCTGCTCTCGTACACCGTAACCGAATGTTCAGCGCCGGGTAAACAGGTATGCTTACAGCTGTACTTAGCTTGTCTGAAGTGTCTTCCTCGGCTTCTACCACTTCAAGCTCTTTCTTCTTGGACCAGTGGACAGCATGAGTCTGCACACTTCTGCCAACAGTGTAGTTGAGGCATTCAAAGAGATTGACCTCCTGAATTGGCATCAGTTCTTCCAGAATGTTGACATCACGCTTCTCCTGGGGTTTTCCGATATTCAGCACCGCATCCAAAACAATTCGGGGCTTCTGCAGTCGTGTCCTTGGATGCTCAACTGGGATATGTAATTTCCACACTGCGCATTTCGAATCAGTAAAAACAATGTTCTCGGTACTAGCGGTCTCGGTATGTGTGATGTAAGTCTTTTCACTCGGTGCTTCTGCATGTCCAATGATTTTCAGTTCTATGGCCACAGTCACTAGTTCCTCAATGCTGGTGAAGTCGCCATTCTTTAGTCGGAGGATAACGTATACCGGTATGATTTCATCGTAAAATACCTTTTCCCGTCTCGGAAGCTCTTCCAGTTGATGAAGCGACTCGCTATCAATGGCTACATCGCTCAATGGAACCTTAACAGCCAAAACGGCCCCGGATATCAGCTCCTCGTCCATCCCAAAGGTCCAATCTAGAGTCAACAGCGAGTTGTGCTGGGAGCTAGAGTCACGTGATATTACCACTTGACATTTTTTTAATGGGGGACCACATGCGGAACTCTTCAGCCAAAGATCCAGTCTACTATTTAGATTTTTTGAAGAGAGCCACAAACCTTTGTCACATTCTGGAGGCCAGCTGGGATGACCTGGCTGTATTTACGATTGTAGCGTATATAGTCATGCGCGTACCTAATACATCCGCGCCAGTAGCACAAATTACGGCTTGTGGTGATGCAAGGTGGGTTCGCCGCTTGAAGCGCTAATCTATCCTCATCACCACTAAGTAAATGACTAATCAGCACCCATTTGTTACCCCATGTTACTCATGCTGTGATGACTGTGAATGACGAACGGGTTAAGGCGCGTTTCGCGCGCCTTCTAAAACCTTCCTTACCCACATTACCCGGCAGTATAAAAGCAGACAAGCGCCTAATCCCAGATTAATACCGCTGTAACACTAACCTACAAACACTTCACAACTTTACAATGAGCGACTGGGATTCTGTTACTGTTATTGGCTCCAAGGCCAGAGTTGGCGGCGGCGGCCCACGAGAGCGGGTGGCCAAGTCTCAGGCCGAAATCAACGCCGCCCGACGATCAGGTAACCTTGTTGCTGTCGAGAAGAAGTACACCACCGGCAACAAGGTCGGTGACTCCGAGGGTCAGAGACTGACTAAAATTGACCGAGAGAATGAGGTTGCGCCACCAGCCAAGATTGATATGAACGTGGGCAAGGCCATCCAGAAGGGTCGAATGGAGAAGAAGCTCACTCAGAAGGACCTCGCTACCCGAGTCAACGAGAAGCCAAACGTTATCAATGACTATGAGGCCGGCCGAGCCGTGCCAAACCAGCAGCTGCTCGGAAAGATTGAGCGAGTCATTGGCCTCAAGCTGCGAGGAAAGGACATTGGTTCGCCTCTCTTTGCCAAGAAGGCTTAAGCTCGTAACATACCCCTGGAACTACTCAGGGGTAGCAAACGTTCAAGTCATTCTCCAGTCACTCTCTGACTAATACACTGACGGGCTAATCACATTAGCTATCGTTGCGGGCCAGCGGCCTTTGCATGCTTTTCGTACGATGAGCGGTTGCAGGAACAACCATAACGTATATATGAAGGAACGACTCTCATAGATGATCAATACAGGGTAGCATAACAGCCATGTGTAGAGGTTTGTCGACTACAGATGGGCGCGATCAGCGACCTAAGCTCGGAACGGCGTGCGTATGCGACTGCTTACTAGACAGCTACCGAACTGAGTGGTAATACTTCATGTACCTGTCCATATGTATAAATCTACTTGCATTCTTCAGAAAAGAAATAGATTCTCCGAATAGACACGTGACAACTGAAATTTGTCACGTGATAAGTCATGTGATGCGCTCCGACTTTCAGTTGATGCATCGCCAAACGACCTCACTATCATGACCACTACCGATATTGTGGAGCCCGGTAAGTAACTGGCAGGAGGAAGGTCTAACTAAGGCACCGTAGGCGAGGCGCAGCTACGTGAAGAGATCCAGTTGAAGGAGAAATTGATCAACGAAGGTGAGTAAGGCTGAGAGGGACGGGTTTGCGAAGACGAAGGCGCCGGTAACTTGGACGGCTCTTTACAAGAAGCGTGAAGGTCGGGCGCCAAACCAATTCCACAACTGTTGACAGTCCGGCGTTCCAGACACTTTGAACTTGAGGAGGGGTTTAGGTGGAATTCGACATTTGACACAGGTTCGCGACTTTACGTGAATTTTCAGTGTGAACGTCTGTTTTTGGTTCCATGAAGGTCGGAATATGAGATTTATGGCGTCCAGTTGAAGATTTCACCGCAGAAGGCGCAAGTCTTGCGCATGAATCGGCGCTCTTTACATCACTAACAAGAATACAAAGTGTGGAAGAAACAATCACCGTTTCTCTACGACGTGTTACTATCTCGAGCACTGCAGTGGCCGTCTCTGAGCGTTGAATGGCTCAAGAGCTTCAAACCAGGCTCAGACGGCTTCGACACGCACTCCCTCGTGCTGGGCACATACACATCAAAGAGCGACAAAGACTATGTCCAGATCGCCGAGGTTGACATCCCAAATAAGGAGTATCAGACTAGTCATAAGGGTACCAAGAAACTCGACATTACAGAAAAAATCGAACACAATGGAGAGCCCAACCGCGTGCGGGTGTGTCCTCACGATGAGAACATCATCGCCACCAGCACGATATCTGGTGACATTTTGATCATGGACAGGACCGGAGCCGTCAAGTACACCCTCAAACACCACACTAGAGATTCCTGGGGCCTCGAATGGTCGCCAACTACTAACGGACTTTTACTTTCGGGCTCAGACGACGGCACCGTCGCCTTGTGGGACTTGAACAACAAGCAGGACACAGTCTCGCCCGAGAAGGTATACACAGCACACAATGGAAAGGTCAATGATGTTGCGTGGTCGCACACGATGCCAGTGTTTGCCTCGGTTTCTGACGACATGTCAATGCTGATTTTTGATATTCGTGGAGATACGGAGCCTATCTATGTTTTTGACAATGCGCACAGCGGTCCCATCAACTCTGTGGCATTCAACCCGTTCAACGACTATGTCATCGCCACTGCTTCTGCGGACTGCACTGTTGGCCTGTGGGACTTGCGAAAGCCAGGTCAAGGCGTCTACACTCTGACGGGACACTCTTCTGAGGTCACTACTGTCAAGTGGTCGCCATTGGATGAGTCTGTTTTGGCTTCTAGTGGCCTAGATAGACGGGTCTTGATTTGGGACCTGAGTTTAGTAGAGGCCGAGCAGACGGTGGAGGAGGAGCAGGAGGGACCACCAGAACTCATCTTTATGCACGGAGGCCACAGCTCAAGGGTTCAGGACTTTTCCTGGCACCCAAGCATTCCATGGACGCTTGCTTCCATTGGCGAGGACAACATTATTCAGGTTTGGAAAGTGGCCAGCGCCGTCATGGATAAGCCAGTCACTGCCTAGTGGCTGCGAGCACAACCAAATGCCGACAGTGAAGTGAGAAACCGCTCACTGTTTTGTAACTTATATCAATGAATCATGACTGAGTGTTATGCGAATATTGGACGCGTCGCGTTACGCGTATTGCCCTAGAATCCTCTGCTGTCTTTCCTCTTCTCGTGTCTTTTGCAGCTTCTTGAGATCTTGTCTGAGTAGACCTTCCTTGAAGTCCACTTCATTCGACATTATCGTCTGCCAGGAGCCATGCTTGAGACACTTTCGCTTTTCATCTAGGCATACACCTTCCCGGTCAGTGAGATTCTCGCTATCAGCTAAAGGAATCCACTTGTCCGTATCAAGCAGCAGCTGATCAAAACCGCAGGTGTCTCGTTTCTTGACGCCAGCCTCGGCTGCCAGCTGCTCGCCTATTAGCTTTGCCCTGTCCTTGGCTAGTTTGATGTACCTTCTCCTCTTTTCCCAATATTGAAGTTGCTTGTTGATATCTTCTTCCTTATCGTCTACGACGATGTCCTCGTTCGCTTCCGGCAGCTGAAGACCTAGCTTCCTGAACTCGGCGCTGTTGACGTTCTTGACCAGCGCAGACAGCTCTTCCTGTGTCAGTCCCTGTAACCTTTCTAGTTGGCTCTCCCAGAACTTTGTCGCATGGTCGTCGCAGCAGTATTTTGACATTTTGTCAACCCTTGCTGGCCGTGAACAGCTAGGCAACCGACAGCGGCGCTTCCATACAGTCTCTGGCGGGTTCATGAATCGGTCAAAGTCCTGGGGGTTCGGTTTCTGGCAGTTCGGACAAGCAAACTTCTCGATAGCCTTGGACTCGGACTCTGTGACGCCGACACATGATCCGTGGAACCAGTCCTCGCAGAAATCGCAGCCAATCATCCACCTTCCATCGTCAACGCCTCGGCAAATGCAGTAGACTTCTTTCTTTTGTCGTCGCGGGCGCCAGTCCTCCATGTCTGCGTGGCTTCTTCGGTCTGACAGTGATAGGCGCAGATATACCCGATAATGGATCTGAAGTTGAATAGAGGCAATCTCTCAGCACTAAGCAGGAATCCAACGCGTGATGATTTCTTCTAACTTTGCCTTCAAAAGTCCGATGCAAATTCCCTTAGTTGTACCCTTCGCCTGGCGTCTACCTGATCTGTTTGATAGCGATGCGCGAACGCGAACGCGACCTCGACACAGATCAAATACCCCAGGCTAGCACAACAGATTCTGTTCACACTCACAACGTCCTGGCTAGCCCCACTCAATTGATCCGCGAATCGAAACTGGCCTGTTTCGCTCATTGATCGATAAGCGACGGAAAGACACTGAACATTTTAGCCAATAGGAGCGTACCTATTGTCAGCATCGAGATTCGAGCCCATCGACGTCTATCGTAAGGACCTGAGCTACACACATCTGTGGCAACTTTCATCGATCAAAAACCTGAGAGGCAGTGGCGACCCATACGAATCGGGTGCATCACAGCGACACACTCACAGCTCACAATGCCTCGTCATACCGAAATCAAGCTGAACGATCTGGAACTACACGAGGTGGCCCCAGAGCCCATTGCTGATCCTGAACCCGAGCCAAAGCCAACGCCGATAAGACAGACCAAAGGTGCCCTATGGACGTTTCTACAAAAGACCCACAGGTACTCGTCATATTCATTCTCCTCATTTCTGGCCTTACACTCGTTTTCCGTGCTGGCGCTGCCGTTGGTATCAATTGATGCCGCCAATTCTGGCATCAGAGTTGCCTCCGCCGTTTACAGAGCGCCACTGGTCGAGCCTATCATTCTAGGTTCTCTGGTAGCTCATGTCGGCTCCGGAGTGGCACTGAGAATACACAGAATGATCTTGGAGAAGCGGTACTACGACAAGATTAGCCTTCCATCGAAGTTGGCTATCGCCGGCTACCTCACCGTGCCGATAGTGACATTTCACGCACTTTCCATGCGAATACTCCCCGAATGGGTCCTCGAGGAGAGTTCGAACCTAACAGCGTGTACTGATTACATTTCATACACGCTGCACAGGCATCCGCTGCTGTTTTCTTCAGTCTACCTTTCGCTCGCCGGAATCACAGCATACCATGTTCTTGGAGGCTGGGCGCGGTACTTGAACAAATCAAGCTTCAGAGCTCAACTCAGCACAATTGTTTCCTCTGGTGTTGCTGTAGCCTGCGCAGCGGTTATGGTTTTCAGAGCATGGAGATTAGAAAAGGCGAGCGGATGGCTGGAAAATCAGTACGCGATGGTGATGACTTCGATGAAACTGTAACTCATGTACATAAATAGTGTAAATTTTATTATAAAGAGAAAACATTATTCATTATGTATCACTAGCAGAGGCTAGCTATGTATCATTGCTTCGTGACAGGTCCCTTCAGCGGCTCAGGCTGGAACGAGAGAGGATTACCTCTTGTTCTTCCTGAACTCACCTCGCTGAAACTCATTTTGAAGATCCCGCAAACTTTGAATCTTCTCCAACGCCAGCTGCAGCAGCTCCTTTCTTTGCTGCAGCTCAATGTGCATCTTAATCTTGGGGTCCTGCTTAGCAAAGACTGCAATCTGGGACTCGCTCAAGTTCTCCAAACGCGTGTCGAGCTCTCGTGGGAAGTTGTAGTAAAAGTCACTCAGCAGCTCCACGTTCAGAAACAAAACAGCAGTCTGCGTCAGCTTGTCGGCCACCACGTCTAGGAAAACCTCAGGACAAGCGTACTTGGCGTCCTTGCTCTTGCAGCCCCGGCCTTTGATGGCGGCCATTCGGAGTTTAATGATGTCGGCACGGTCTCGCAAGAATAGCGCTTCACGGCCCTTCTTTATCAATGCATTGGAGAAACCAAAAGCCTCGGAGGACTCTGGAATAGTGTCGACTGAAACCTTCTGTCGCCTAGAGAGTTCAACAAACTTCATCACCTGCTGCAGTTTGGAACTGCCCACGTTTCGCTTCATACCGTTCAAAGAACTTTCGCATTGCTTGAGCTCTTCCTTGAGTAGATTATACGAATGCTCCCGCGACTGCGCCCACTCACGATCCTCAACGTCCACCTCGTACTTGTACGGCTTGATGCAGTTTTCGACCTGGTCAGAGGTCGAGTGGAACCGGGCGCTCAGAATTTCATTTGCCGCGTCATGAATAATGTCATGCGCAAACGGATGATTTCTGAAGTTGGTGCCCTCGACCAGTCTGTCCATCTGTTCGTTCAAAACGCTAGTGACAAGCGTGGTGGAAAGTCTTCCGATACCAAGTTTTGTGACGGAGGAGACACAGGCATCCAGCTGTCGGTGAAAGTGAATATCATCTGCACTCAGGTTTGCCAGCTCAGAGATGGGAGGGGAGGCAACCAAAGGCGAGAAGCCAGGCTCATACTCATTAGGAGCGTTCCAGTATCGCTGTGCCAGGAGGTCCAACACCTTTTGATCAAGTTCACTCTTGAGAAGCGCCCTGACTTCCACTCTTCCCAGCTGTGAACTCAGCTCCTTGAATGCAAGCTTGAATGTATCAACAGAGCCAGCGAGGTAACTCTGAGCCGTCAATGCTCTGTCGTTGTACTGAACTTTGAACTGGTATGCAGTCTCTTCGAGCTCCTGTTGAATGGAATCAGCGGTAGGTTGCAGACTAGAAGCCATTGTCTTTTCCAAAACCTTCATGAGTTTGTTTCGCAGCTTGAGCGTACCGGTGGTGCACTCTTCGTACTCATCGTGCTGAGAAAAGAAGGAGTTCTCATTCTGACTGACAAGAGTGGTGATGCTGGATGGAGACTTTCGGAAGAAACCCTTGCCGGGTGGAACCTTTGTGATGACACCAACGTAGCCCATCTGCAGAGGATATTGGCTGTTGCTGAGAATAGCAGCTCCACGAGAGGCTTCCACGAGGTCCATCTTGGTGATAACTCCGATGGTACGCACACCACGTGGGTCGACTCTTCTAGAAGCCCGCAAGGCGCTGGAATTGGCGAGATCCACGTCAGCCGCAGAAATCGCGAGAATGACATTAGGCGCCTGGATGTACTTCTCGCACAAAGCCGTGATTTTGTGCTTCAACGAGTCCGGTTGATCGGAGGCGGCAATCTGAATGTAACCCGGAAGATCAATCATGGTGAGGTCCGGTACATGTGGCGAGTAAATGCACAACTGAATTGGATCATCGCTGACAGCGTCTGCTTCGCTCACAGCCAGGTTAAGGTCCGTGAGAGTTTTCTGAATCTGGGTAAAGTCAGTGATTTTTCCGAGACCCAGAGCCGGGAATTCGCCGTATTCCGCTGCAGAGTCAGGCGTATTCACAAGGGTCAGCTCGATAGGTCGACGAGTGACCATGTTGTTTCCCTTGGGCAAAAATTCGTGACCAACAATGGCCTCTAGAACAGACGATTTGCCTGAGGACTGAGAACCGATGACAACAATCGAAGGCAACTGCAGGGTCTCGCTTTGGTCTACCTGTTGCAGAATTGACCTGATCTCAATCATTTTCTTTGTGAGGAGCATCATCTGATCATCGTTTTCTTCATCATCTCCAGTAAGCAGCGCCGCCGCCACCAAAGCTCCACCGCCACCAATAGAATCACCTTCTTCCTCGGGACCAGGCTCAGGCTCGTTCGCCTGCTGGCCCTCTTTACTGCTCCATTCAAACATAGATCCGAAATCAGGAAGGTTAATGCCGTCAACAACCTCCTTGGCCGAGCTGTATCCGCTCGAGAAGAAATCGCCAACCTGATGGATTTTGTCCGTGGCGAAGCTGTAGCCCTCCTGGACCTTCAGGTTGACATATGTAGCGCCTCCAACCACAGTGGCGCCCACAGCAGCAGGGACCCTGACCAGCTTACCGAGAAACTTTGGTATAGAGTTGGAGCTGAATTGTCGGTTCAGCATTGGGCCAGCATGGTGTATATGTAACGGCCTGGATAGCAGCAGACCGGACCCTGAGTAACTAGCGGTACTGACACTTCGCCTGAGGTTGGCTGTGAGAAGAAGCCTGGAGACACGGGTGTTCATCTTGGCTTATTGATGTTGATCACGTTGAACTATAGCCGAAGACTGATCCTTACTGGTAACAATCTTAATGTGCCCGCTGGTAAACCGACAATTTGTAGGCTCGTATCGCTCGCTCAGTCCTCGGAGATTTCGTAGCCAATCTGACAAATACAGCTAGCTCACCAGTGAAGACAAATAAATCTGACACTAACACACCGAACTGTCAGTCAAACGGCCCACCAATACTCAGCTCGTTGGTGAATCAGGAGCAAGTGATGGTTTTACGCGATGAGTGGCGTGCGCGAACTGCAGCATCACCACAAATGTTCGGCTTAGGCTTGTTGTTCTACAGTGGGTTGACTATTTAATGCGTATTGTGTCTAACAAGCAACGGTCCTGTTTTTGAATGCGGTGGCCATTCTAAATGAAGAGCGGTTCCTTAACCGAAGTGAGTACCGTTAAAGTTTGCGGGCGCTAACATAGTTGGATGGTCCGAGAATGCTTTTGGCGGCGAGGAGTCCTTCAAGACGAGACTGCTGGGTTTGATCCGAGCGACCAGGACGGTTATGAGACGTGAGTAGAGACTTGGTTGAGATGGGTAGAGGGGAATTGTGGACTGTTCTTGAGAATTTCATTGCTGTCACGTTCACATGGCTACTATTGGTGTTTCCACAGCTTGGATGGCCATGAACTTTGAAATGATCATGGTTCGGTTATCATAGAGTGGCCAGATGGGTTAGGCCCTGTGGATTCACGTTCGACCACCAGTTATGTCGCGAATCCCTGGACGGAACTTTGGTGGTTCAAGTACTAACCTAGCATTCCTGATCGCATTCAACACCGTCATTATAATTTACGAACTGGCATGGGGATAAGGGTAATTAGATAAATAGTACAAAACTGACGTCTAAGATTCGCGTGGGTCTAACGGTGGCCCTTTTTGTTGGCCTCTGATCTCTTCGAGCTCAAAAACTAGACCTCCTTCTTCTCCAATGGGTTGTATCGCAAGAACTTCTCAATCAAGTCGACGTGCGTCAAAACCATTCGTCGGCA
This sequence comes from Blastobotrys robertii, assembly GCA_030564385.1. NCBI lineage: Eukaryota > Fungi > Ascomycota > Dipodascomycetes > Dipodascales > Trichomonascaceae > Blastobotrys > Blastobotrys robertii. Next base: position 236,935 of record JAJLUQ010000008.1, read on the forward strand.
GCAGTATCGCTTGAGCTTGAGCTTGTCGAGCGCATCACTTTCGCTCATGCTCTCGTCCTGAAGGTATGTGAGATATGTTTCCCATTTGTCCCCGATGACCTGAATTAGATGGAAACACAACATGGTGTGACCTCAGAAAATAAACAGTTTTTAACCATTTAGGTGTCTTCAAGACTAATCGAATTTTAAATCGTCATGGGTCGCGAAAACGAGGTGAAGTCTGGGGTGTCCGTCTGGTTTGTTTGATGATCAGCTTGTGGTCTTTGATGGCCTAGAAGGGTCACCACGACGCGATCCATCGCAACTTGATGGACTAATCTTCCTTGTGGACCATGTACTGGCAGCTCCCTTGGTCTGAGAATCAAGGGTGGAGATAGCGAGTGACTAGCTATACATCTGTGAGGAAGCGCAAGAGCTTGTCATCATGACCAAGCTATTGATAAGCCGTCGTGATCGCAAATCAGCTTGTCCACTCTTAAACTAGTATGACGAAACATGAAGGCCAAATAGCACCGCGACTGTCAAATGAACAACAAACCATAGAACAAGCCCAACTCAAATCAGAATCCTTTAGTACCCACCTTTCCACAACTGAAGCACCGAACCGGAATAATCATTTTGTGAGGTTGGTGAAAAATTTCGCGCGCTCGCCACGATAAGTCCCACCCATCACGTAATCACGACGATAAAGGCTGACCTTATGGCGGTGGGATAATGTGGCAAAGGCAATGGAACATAACCAGGATGTGAAGACTCCGTGTGGACCCAGTGAACATTCTCTACCGAGGATATGGCAAAAAATCTCAGTTTCGTGGAGCGCGCCGATCTAGTCACGTGACTCGGAAACTAGCCATTTGTGTCTAGAAATTGGGAAAAATTTCTCCTCTTTCGGTTACGGCCAGATCCCCAAGAAAATACGGTTCCCCGTCCGATCAACCATAGTCAATCTTGAGAGAGCCTTACTCAGTACTACAGTGGGAGACCATGTGGGAACAGGAGGTGCTGTAATCTTTTTGTGGTGCCACGTGTTGTAACTGGTGGGTGACTCAACTGGTTTGGTCCAAGCTCAATGTCCAGGTGCAGGCTCCATGTGCACGGATGCGGGCAGCTCTACTTCCTTTCAGCCGGTGGTGTTGTCACTGTTATAAGGTGACTCTTCATGCGACACGATAAAGGAGACCAGTCATGTGTTTATTAGTCATGACGCCGTTGTGGGTATAAATACGCACATTTCCGACACTACACATCAACACACACACATGTATTCGACGCGGATCAACTCAATATGCCAGACCTTCCTACAGAACTATGGCTAGAGATCATAGACCGCCTTGACATCAGAGACATTCTCCAACTCCAAGCTGTTTGCCGGTACTTTCACAATCTTATTGAGCCTGATCTCCACTATGTGTTGTCTGAGGTGGAGGGCGACGAGTTCATAGACTACAGTATATGCCTGCGTGTGCCATACAGACGGAAGTTCGAATCGGCTGTGGAGTACATGTGGGAATGGCAACAATTTGAAGATGAAGTAAACTTGGGACGGTTAGATTGGGTTCTGAAGAAGACAAAGGTAGCAGAACTTGAGTTATGGAGCAGCCGACCGACTCCTTTCTTGAAATTCGTCCTGAATGGAGGGCTGGTGAATGTTCAAGAGATCAACGTGTCGATAGGATATTCATGGCCCGTGACGGACGTTTTGGAGAGGATTTCCCAGGTTTATCCTTTGGCTGCAGTTTTCATTGAGTATCACTTTGTGGTGAACCCTTCCGGGTGCAAGCAATTCAGAATTGGAAACAATGTGAAGCGGCTGTCGCTAGTAGCGAATGATCCAGATCAGTCGGGCGTCGGTATAGTGCCTGATTTGAGTCGGTACTTTGAGTTGGAAGCGGAAAATGGAGTGGAGGTGTTGTGCATCAGTAGCTGGAACGTGGTGAATATGACATTTGATAGAAATTCCCTCAACCCACTGGTGGCTCAGCTGAAGAAGCTGAGGTATTTCGTTACGAACCGGCCTCTTTGCTGCCGGGCACTGGCTGTTTGGCAGCCAGAGTTGCTTCAAAAGAGCATTGAGTGAAAGAAGAATTCATAGTAACTTGACTCGGTTTTCATGCTGAATTCGTAAAAGTCGACTCAATAAGCGCCGGTGTATGGTATTGGAGATCAAACTTGTTTGACGTCCGGCGCGCTTATCGCATATCCTGAGCCGCGCGACAATTTTTTTTTTCATCAACGCTTAACCTAGACATGGAGCTCAAGACGTGGACGGTTTCCAATAGCGTTGGCGGAAAATTCGTCAGCGTGTCGCCCGTTTTCAGCGAGGACCGCCAGCACTTTTTCGTGCTGACTTCCTCGGAGCTGTTGGTGTACCAGATTGAGCAAAAAACCTGCATCAGACGAATCACTCTTGATTTCAGCGATGGAACGCAAATTCTGCTCAACAATGATAAAGTCTGGATCGCCAGGAAGAGTGGAGAAGTCGCTGTGGTGGATTGGGATACGAAGGAAGTCGAGATGCTGAGCTTGGGTGTCAAGATTCAACGACTGGTGAAGGTGGACGGTATGAAGCTGACTGTTTTGGTGGAGAAGAAGGGCGACTTGTATCTGCTAGAGATGACAAAGAATACAGAGTGGCACGCTAAGCATTTGTACACGGCCAAGGGCGGCAAATTGTTTGCCATCTCGCAGAACGGAGAATACTTTTGTTTCTCTTTATCCGGCAAACGTGATTTCATAAACGTTGGCGCTTTTTCAGATCTCCAGATTCGAACAATAAAGAGGTTAAAACCAGTCTCTGCTATTGCTGTTTCTGATAGTGGAGTTGTGGCTGCTGGATCCACTTCGGGTGTTATCGACATGTACTACCCGTCCGAGGGCTCAAACACTGTGAGAACTCTGAAATGGCACGTTGACCCAGTCCTGTCATTGCAGTTTTCCCTTGAGGGCGATTATCTGCTATCTGGTGGTAACGAGCGAGTGTTGGTGTTTTGGCAGCTGGAGACGGACTCTACGCACTTCCTGCCTCGGCTCGACGGCTCCATTAACGACATTACCGTGGATTCTTCCAGTCAGTACTATGCTCTTACGCTCTCAGATAACCAGGTGGTGGTCTTGAGCGCCGTTGACCTTGAATCCCGTCTTCAGGTTTCCGGCGTCAAGGCCGTGCTGAAAACGCCAATCCCCTCCGAGAAGGAACGAAGAAGAAAGAACCGAAGTGGCAAGAGCTTCGACACAGAACGAGTTACCGACTACACTGCCCCTATGGCCATTCACCCGCGAACAAAACACGCTTACTTCGTTACGGGCACTGGCGCCCAGATTCAAATGTACGACATTGTTAGCGACAGCCAGGCCCACGTTTTTAGCGTGGCTCCTGCTATTCAGACCGGTAAAGTGCGAGCCGAAGCACAAATAGCCGACCCCAGCATTACGCAAATGTGCTTCACTTACGACGGACAGTGGATGGCCACTGTCGACGAGACAGTCACCCCACCACTCGACCACCTCCTGTCCAAGAACGACCGAGAAATCAACCTCAAGTTCTGGTATTGGGACCAGAAGGCCAACAGATGGATTCTGGCCACACGAGTTCAGGCTCCACATGGAAAGAACAAGGGCATTATCGACATTCGCCCGGCACCCGGCGATGCCGTTCACAAGGACGGACATGCGTTTGTCACAGCAGGCGAAGATGGCGGAATCAGGCTATGGAAGCCAGAGCTGGACGGAAAAACTGTTGCCTGGAACGTTCGACGAATCCTGCCTGGTTCAGGCTCATCGCCCGTTGCCGTCACGTGGTCTAAGGACTGCAGTGTAATCGTGGTCGCCATGGAGACTACCATGTACCTGGTGAACGCCTTCAAATTTCAAATCACACAGACGCTGCCCAACATTCTCAGCTCGCGTGTCCGGTCTCTAGAAATCATCGATACGAGCCTGGTCGCCCTAACGAAGAACCAACTGGTGGTGTGGGACCTTCTCTCCAATTCGCTGAAGTGGTCTATCCAGGTCCAGTCTCCCACAATGGGCAAGCGGCTGCTGGCGGCTAGCTCGGGCCGGTTTGCGTTGGCCTTCAACTATTTCACCAAGGACTACGTTACGCTGAGTAAAATTATGGTTTTCGAGCCGGACTGTCCCCATCCCGTGTTCATGCTTGATCATAAATACCCCATGAGTGCCCTGAGCGCTCTGCCCGGAACCGGCGGATATGTTTTCATGGACGTGCGAGGCCGAATCACTACTATGGATCAGCTGGGATCCTCAGCGCTGGTGGCTATTGAGAAGGAAAACGTCTCGGCGAAGATTGCCGCCTTGTACGCTAAGAGCGTCCAGCAGGATGTGGATATGGAAGATGATTTGGAGCGAGCAGACAGACCAGTGACTATCGACTCATTTAACAAGTGCTTTGATGATATGGACAACCTCGAGAATTTGTTTGAAAAGGTCATGAGTGTTATTAGTCCCCTGACCGACCGTTAAGACCATCACCCCAAAAGACCGCACGGTCACGCATTAATTTATGTACATATACTGAACCATTAGTACTAGAAGACGCATCTCTATGCAATGATCACACCCATCTGATAACGCGCCACCCCCACCCTGAGTCACCTCTCATCGCCAGCCATCGGGCCCTCACTAACCACTAATCACTGTTTCGCCCCTCATACCCTCGCAATGTCTGTGATTCAGTCTCTGCTGGACACGGACCTGTACAAGCTGACCATGCAGGCAGCTGTGCTGGACAACTTTCCTGACGCTGTTGTCGAGTACGAGTTCACCAACCGAACGCCCGATAAGCGGCTCTCGGTCGAGGCTGTCGAGTGGCTTAAGGAAGAGATTCACTCCCTGCAGAAGCTGCGATTCCAGCCTGAGGAAATTGCCTTCCTGAGGCGAAAGGTGCCCTACCTACCTGAGGCCTACCTGAAGTATCTAGAGACTTTCGAACTGGACCCGAAGAATCAGGTTGAGACCTCAATTGACTACAACTTGGACCTGAAAATCAAAATCTATGGCCCCTGGGTCGTCACGATTCTCTACGAGATACCTATCCTGGCGCTCGTCTCTGAGGCGTACTTCAAGTTCATCGACAGGGACTGGAGCTACGACGGGCAGCTCGAGCTGGCTGCAGACAAGGCCAAGCAGTTGCTCTCTGCCGGCTGCACCTTTTCTGAATTTGGCACAAGGCGAAGGCGATCTTTGGAGACTCAGAAGCTCGTCGTCGAGGGCATTCTCCAGGGTGCCAAAGAGCTAGGTAAACTCGACATGATTACGGGCACCTCCAACGTGCACCTCGCTATGAAGCACGACCTGAACCCAATCGGAACTGTCGCCCACGAGTGGATGATGGGCATCGCTGCCATCACCCAAGACTATAAGGGTGTCAGCAAGGAATGCATGGAGCTGTGGGTCAAGACAATGGGCGAGAAGAACGCTGGATTCGCTCTCACTGACACGTTTGGCTCTGAGCTGTTCTTTAAGGACTTTGTGAAACCTTTCACTGACTACTATACAGGCGTGAGACAGGACTCGGGAGATCCGAAGGAGTACACGAAGCTTGCTGCTGACCATTACAAAGCACTTGGGTACCCGGCCAACAGCAAGAGAATCATCTACAGTGACTCCCTTAACGTCGAGAAGTGCATCGCCTACAAAGCAGCCGCTGAAGAAAACGGATTGCTGCCCACTTTTGGAATCGGAACTTTCTTTACAAACGACTTCAAGACTCAAGACGGCCAGAAGTCAGAACCGCTCAACATTGTCATCAAAATCGCCAGAGCAGACGGAAAGGCTGCCGTGAAGATCAGCGACAACGCCAGCAAGAATACAGGAGACAAGGAGACGGTGGCCCGGGTCAAAGAGGTGCTCGGGTACAAGGAGAAGGAATGGGCCGAGGGTGACGAAAGTAAGCGGTGGTGACGCGGCGGTGAGACAGTTTCACGATACTTCCTTGTTGGGAGCGTGTACCGTCTACATGGACCACCCGCTCTCCGGCAGCGTTCATAGCGTGCCATGGCCAACGACTAATGACTGTAGACTAGCTTAGAGTACAGCATAGCTAGAGATAAAGATCGACTTACTCAATTGGCCACATTCCATATTAATTGGCACTAAGATGATCACCGCTCTCTTGATGCATTGGAACATGCCTTGCTTGCTGAACCCCCAACTTTCAAGTCATGCAGCACTACTGTACTTCGTAGGTAGGTGGAACGGCAATGAAGTCAACATGACTCGGCATGACCTCATGACGGTCCAAGCCAACAAAGGCTTAGCAAGCAAGAGTAAGAAAGGATAATATATAAAGAGCTCGTCCTTGTCCCTGTTTTGCCGTCGATCTCATCTCTACTGGTGATCTGTGCCTATCGAAAATGTGCACTACTATTAAGAGCGAAAATCAATTCAAACATAGCGTGGAAGCTGACAATCTCACCGTTGTTGAGTTCTCGGCTAGCTGGTCTAACCCTGCCCGTGATTTGACAAGGTACCTGAAGCAAAGCTCTTTGCTCTATCCTGAAGCAAAGTTCGTGGTGATAGATGTCGACGACCATCCAACCGTGGCTAACCATTTCGGGGTACACACAATCCCTACAACTGCGTGTTTTCGAGGAGGCATAAAGGTGGATTACGTCAAGGGATACAATCTTATGAGCATTGACCGAATGCTCTCACTGAACCGGTAGACGCACCGCAAAAGTGAGTTTTCATGCGTCTTGCCCTAGTTCATAGCCTGGTATAGCTGTTGTTGTTGAAGCATTTTCATTTCGAGCGACTCCACCTTATCAATCACGTTATTCATTGCAAACCGCATTATGCGAATCTCTTGCTCGTAGTCTCGTATTCTGGTGCTTAACGCATCGATCCGTGCAGTTTTGCTGAAATCATTATCAGAGGTCAGGTTAGAGGAGCTGAAAGCACTCGCAGGTGCCAAGGTCGACGCTGACCATTCGAAGGGTGAAATCAGATTCTGTGATACTGGCAATTCATTTGACATAGTGTTGGATTCCATCTGACTAGTTGCTTCATTGCCAGGTTTGACTGCGCTCGCCGGAGTCTCCCTGTGGGGGCTTAAGATATCGACATTCTCTGGAGTCAACAAACTGTCGTCATAATTGCCGAGACCTGTTTCCTCCGACACAAATTTCGCACGCTTAAAATGATTGTCAGCCTCTATCAGTTCAGCAACCGCTGCAGTTTGCGCTTGTTTCTGTGCAGTTCGCTCCACTAAAGTCTTCCTCTTCCCCCCCTTCATTTGTTCGGAATCAGGACCGCACTCAAGGTTACTATCCCTCGAGCTATACGGGTCAAGTGGAAGCTCCATGTCAAGGCCGCTTGAGCACTGGTAGTATGCCGCATTGTCGGCCGGTTGCAAGTTAACCTTTGAATTGGGGTTGTCGTGATACTTCAAATGCCTCGACAAGTCACTTGCACAATTGAACGATTTGACACAACCCGCGGCCGAGCAAACATGCGCTTTATCACCCGTGTGACTTCGCACATGTCGTACAAGACGACTACCATCCGTATAGCTTTTCCCGCAGCCGGAAACTGTACAAGCGTAGACTCTTTCGGCTGTGTGAACACGCATGTGTCTGGATAACGCAGCGCTGTCAGAAAATTGTTCTGTACAACTGAAACTGGTGCAGGACAGCAAATGTTTCAGCTCAGCTTTTTCAGCTTGATGGGCCTTCTCGACTCCATCAACCGACACGAATGCCCTAATGTGATCCAAAAATCTCTGTGCTGGAGTACACTGAGTAACGAAACTAATGTTCGTCTGGTGGTGACAAGACTTTGCGCTAAACGACACTTCGCGCCCTGACAACGCCAGCTGAAACCTCCAACGATCTTGGTTGTAGTCCCGATTTACCGTTGGCGGTTCTCTCAGCTGTAAGAGGTCTACCTGCGTGAGATCTCCTCCTTTCCATAGATAAAGAGCGCTGCCCTGAACCTGGACATACTTCTGCTTCAAATTTGTCGTAAGGAGACTTGAAGTATTCCTTGCCTCTGGCTGCACCCTAAAGTATGCCGCTCTTGCTGCTTGAACATACTGGACAATCTCGGTGCTACCAGCTTTAGAGTGTTGCATTGGAAACGGCTTGTCAACCCATGCCGGAGGCTGAACTAAGCTGGAAGCTTTACAGACTGTAATGAGCTCAACCAGATAGTTCTGGAGTACAAAGTCATCGCGGCCGTAAATCAAATCAGAAACTAGACAGCCGCTCCTCAGTACTCTTCGCACCAGTTCCTTGAAGTCATCGGAAAGCTCTGCTAGTCTGCAAAGAAAACAAAGCATTTGCCATGCCGCATCGTCGTTCGGTTCTCTTTCTACTTTTTGCAGGATTCTCGTTGCCAGTTCCACGTCACTGAACACGTTGTTCTCGTCCAAAGCTTTCTATGTCAGTGTGCGGTCGAAGTAAACGAAACGTACCGTCAAAATCAGCCATTTTCTTTTGCTGGTTCCAAAGTATAGCAGCTGCGTTGCAATAGATCGAAGCTCCTGGTTGCTGCATTTCTTGCCGTCGTCAAGCGCTGCAAGGACATTGTCGACCAACTCGTTTGTCGGCTGCCACTAGATTAGCAATGTTCAGATCAGAAGGAAAGTATCACAATTGCAGATTCGATCGGAGAGATCATGTTCCAGTTGTCTCTTGATATGGGCGGTAATTCTGATAATGCAATGCTCTAATCAAAGAGGTGACCGCACACTAGTGTCGTTACAACAGTGATATGTCCAAGTTGCTATATTGACGTAAGAGCTGATATTTAACAACAGCTGACGCGTGTAAAGTTGATGGCACAATGAGAGGTTGTCGCGATCGGCAATTAGTTACAGATCGCTTGGGACTATCCGCCGCATTGCATCACTACGGTTATTATAGAAAATTGTAGACAGTTCTCTGATCATGTCCATCAATAGACAGGACCTGGCGGGGGCGTTGGCCGCTGCGACGTCTCATTCCAGTTCGCCATCAGGCCGACAGCATGCTGAGTCGGTCTTGGACAGTTTGAAGTCCGTTGAAGGGTTCCACGCAGCATTGCAGGTCAGTAACGAACATTTCATCGAAGCTCAGACATCACACTGCCCTAATCTGAATCATGAGATCTGCATTATACCGTCGAAAGAAATCAAATGATCTCGATCTAATTGCTTGTACTAACCCAGGACATTTACCTTGATGAGGCCGCTGACCTCTCGGTTCGAACTCTTGCGGCAATCTACCTAAAGAACAGTGTTCAATCGAGGTGGAGGAAGACTTCTAAGGACTGGATAAAAGAAGAAGAGAAGGAATTGATCAGACGACGGATATTCTCCCTGGTAAACTCAAATCATCGGCATCTGGTGAAGCAAACTGCTCAGCTGGCTGCGAAACTCGCCAGAATCGACTACCCAAGGTCTTGGCCGACGCTATTCGAAGAGATTGCCTCTCTGCTACAAACTGAGGACGTCTTGGTTCAAAGCAATGCCATGATTATTGCCATACAGGTGATCAAGACACTCTCCACAGTAAGGCTAGGAAAGACCAAACAAGCCCTGCACGATTCCGCGCCGGTGCTTCTGCGAATTGTCTTCGAGCGGTACCTCCAACTTTTCCAGAAATGGGCACAGGGAGACATGAGTGTCCTTGAGGTCAGTTTTAATGCACTGAAACTGAGCACTCGGCTGATTTACGACGGTCACGAGGCTCCCAACCGGTCGCAGGATGTCGTGTCGCTCTTTGGCACGCTCTGTGAGAATTTCAGAGCGATCCTTTCCATGCCAGTAGACCTGTCTTCTCAACCTGGCGTTTTCAAGCATCTGAAACTAATTGGAAAACTGTTACTGCGAACATTCGACCTGCACCCTGCCGGCTTGGTCCTACTGCTTGGCCCCACCCAGTTCATCCAGCTGTATATTTTTATCATTTGCGAAAAGACCGGCGATGAAACCTGGGAGCAGCTAGTCCTACAAGGATTGTTACTCTTAGACAGACTGGTGCCCCTGAAAACCAAATCATCAAAGGTGATGCGGCATCGAACAGAGCTAGACCGGAACGAGGTCAAGCCCGCTATTGAGGTTCTTGACAGCATACTAAACGACAACACTGTTCTCAACATCACCCAGATGGTGCTCACTCAATGCATGATCCTTCAACAGAGCGACCTTCAGTCCTGGAAGGACGAGCCTGAGCAGTTTGTTCAAACGGACCTGGATGTCACAGCAGAATACCAGATTAGAGCCTGCGCAGGGATGCTATACGGGGATCTAATGGTACACTACGGAGAAGTTATTAACGATCTGGTCCTTCAACACATTACCGAAGTGTTGAGGCCTGACAACATCCAAGAGGCCAATGTCCTAGCTATCGAGTGTGCCCTGCATGCCCTCGAACAAGGTATGGCCGCCCTCTATGACAAAATCAACTTTGACACCATTCTCAATGAAGTTGTCTTCCCATTGGCCACCACGCAGGCGGAGAATTTCTGTGTTATTCGTCGTCGTGTTTGCACGATCATTGCCGAGTGGATTTCGGCTGATTGTAGCGAACAGTCGCGAGTCGCAATATACCAGATTATGGTGGAGTACCTTCGTGGAGGTTCAGATCTCAACGATCGTGTCGTCCAACTGTTCGCAGCTCAGGCTGTGCGATATCTCGTTGACGACTATCAGTTTAGCGCTGAGCTGATGCTGCCATATACGAAGCAGATTCTTCAGCTTCTGCTAAATCTGATTTCTGAAGTTGAGCTCGTGGACACACAGTTTGAGCTGTTGAAGGTTTTAGGCGTCATCATTGAGCGACACGGAGAGCACATTGATCCGTTTACAGCTGTCATTGTCGACAAGCTTCCTTCGCTATGGGAACATGACCCCGCTAAACCGGTAATCCTTCAAGTGGTGCGTCATCTGGTCGAAGCATGTCCTGGAGAAACCAATGCCAGAAACTCTCTGAACACTGTAGCAATGGCTTTACAAGAACAGCCTGAAATTCTTCTGGAGGATGCTCTGCCCCTATGGCAGTCATCAATAGACAGAATTTCAGAAATAACACGCGAGCTCCATGCTCTCTTCCCTCAACTCATCAGCCTTCTACAAAACACTTCTGAGCATCTCATCCCAGAACTCCAACTATTGGAGGCTTACATTTTGCTGGATCCTTCGATACTCGAGTTTGACTCTCTTTTCCGCATCTTGTTTTCCTATGCTGGCAACGTCAAAGAGGCCATGTTGATGCAGGTATGTGACGTTCTAGTCACGATTGCATTGACTTATCCGTTTGCTGTGTACGGAAACGCGCTTCAGTCGACTGGTCTGCTTGGAAAACTTGTGAACCTAGCCACAGAAGACGACGACAAGGCGATGCAATATGTAACCATTGCCCGCATCTACTACTTCTTCTCGACAATGGCCATTCAAAATAATCCAACGGATATATGGAACCTCATTCAAAACACTGGAAAACCAGTCATCTTTTGCACGAAATGGCTACAAGTGTGGGAGACCCTCGGACGGCCCCTCGACCAAAAGATTCACTCGAGTGGTATAACCCAGCTCTTTGGTGCCGGAACCGAGATGGCACGACACCTTGACAGCGTTGTGCAAGTGTGGACAGAGGTTTGTGAGGCTGGAGACGACAGCACCGACTATTTTGCGGATGACACTTCAGAGTACGTTGAAGCTGATGAGAAGACCACAACCGGCCAGGCTCGAAAGAACGCCCTGAAAGAGCGATCCATACCAAAGTGGTCAGACATACCTTTGAAAATCCAGCAAGCAATTGAGCGCGTTCAACAGGTTGACCCTCAAATTGTGCAGCGTCTACCTTCAGAATTTGTCGAGCTTCTTCAGAAATCATTGAGTGGCCAACGTACAAAATAGCATAGCTACATTATGAGCAAAGACCTAATACTGTATACGCCTGTATTACTAGACTAATAAATAATGCTGACAGCTCTAGCGCTGTAATAAATTAATTTTCGACTTTACGATGTTTTTGCGTTTTCACTTGATAGTTTCGCACGCACCAGAGAATAAGCGACTCGTAGCACAAGCTGTATTGACGCAAGTTTTGCACCATGGACATTCGATCTGACCTGAGCTCATTGACAGCCTTAAAAATGACGTCATCTTGAGGCAGCTCTTCTCTCTGGCTGAAAATGTCAACAGCGCTGTCCACCGTGCAGAAAGTGCCTGTTCGGCCGCAACCAGCGCTGCAATGAATGAGCGACCAGGGCTCTTTGTGACCGTTGTATGCAATATTCTCTTCCGGGTTCTCGTTGATCCACTTTTGGACGTAATATGATTTGAGGTTCACCAGGGCAAGGATGTCTTCAGGGCTGGCGGCTGACCCGAGGTCAGGCCAGTCAACGTATTGAATCTGGACGGCCCTGTGGACTCGTGATGAGTGACAAGTGGTAATCTCAAACTTTCGCACGATTACCTTGGTACCAGATCGTGTAGCTAAAGCCATAGTCTTCTGCTGGTTCATTCTGAGAGAGATCTTTCGTCGCTGACCTAGCACACCATTCTTGCTCCAATATGTGTCGCATTTGAGTGTACCGCCCTCGGTCTCTGCGGTCAACATGACAATAACAGGAACTCGTTCGTCCCAGACCATCTGCCAGAAGTCTTCCAGCGTCTCCTGTAGCGGGCCTTGAGCAGCAATGAACCGTCGCGATGAGCCCGTTGCGGATACGTAGGAGGCGTTGATGTAGTCCGCTGAGGGCGAGCTGACCGACAGATCTTTGATCTTGACTCTGGTTCGATCAAAAGGCCAAATATTGTTATACCTGTTTTTCTGACCAAGCTCTACGCCTGCCAAAGAGTTCAGATCCATATCACTCTTAGAGCCCCCCTGCCCAAATGCCGCCTTTAAGCGTGACTTTTCCGCGACTTCGATACTATGAAAGTGCTTCGCGACAATCTTTGAGGCGGAGTATTCTTTGACAATTTCGTAGAGCCAGGGCGGGAACATGAGATGAGAATCCGTCCTGTCAAAGTCAGGCAGTTGCAACACGGTTATTTCTTGCGAATAGTCGTAAGCGTCGCCTAGACTTGCAAAAGCCTTCATTGGTCCGTCCTTTGTGCAGTTGTACGGTAGTGTGAATCCTGTGAGAACCGGCGGCAGGGACACGAGGCCTGCCTGCACTGGGGTGTTTTCCTTGAGCTCTCGAGTCCACGGGGTATTATCAATGAGCTCTGGGTCAACCTGTGCGCCTTCTATGCCGCCCTTGAGATAGTACATTTTCCCTGTAACTTGGGGCGCTTTAGAAAACTTCAGTACCGTGTACAGCAACGCAGCATGGCTCGCTGTGACTGTTGTGCACGACTGATCATAGACCACGAGGGCCTCATACTGGCCGAGCTGCGACATGACGTGCCGCTGGCTTTCGGGCATGCAGTCCACAAATCGATCCACGTTGAACGTGGGCCTTTTAAGTAGGGTGGAAGGGACGCATATATTGACAGCGCCGGTGAGCCGCCCCTCGAGAAACTGGGTATAAGGCCTGCAGTCGATGAGCAAAACTCGATCATTGTGCTCGGGAGCGCCACCAGGCGGGGAGGGCATTGACGAGCTGGACTGTAGCAGGTTTTTGAGCTCGCTAGGTGTGAGGGCGCCTACACTCTGAGGAAGATCAATCGATGCATTGGGCACCGAATGAGTTCGTGGCTTGTGAATGTGCGTGGGGAAAGATGCTGCTGTGGCTGAGTGTGGAGAACGCAGGCCAAACTTGCCAATGGCGCTAGAATGATCGAGTTCTAGCTTTGCGGGGCGCTTCTTTTCGTCGCTCATTTGATTTAATCGCGAAAAGTATCCGTCTTGACTATACAGTGCAAGAGAGGAGGGTGATCTGGTTTCTATGCTCATCCTCACTGGCGAACGCACAAGCGTAGCTAGTGCGTGAGTGTGAGGGTGAGTGGGTATGTGATGAATGTGAGGGTTGTCGCTGTGTTATCGAGCCTTATCGATGCTTAGTAATGCTCGTGTTGCTGTCGTATTAATATCGCTGTGCTCTCAGTCTGGTTCGGACAGTAAGGCGATGAGCTAATTCGAAGCTTAACTGCTGACGGAGCGACCTTAGCGCTGGGGAATCCGGTCGCTATAACTAACGCTATCCAGTACCTCGGTACAAGTGTTTCTCGAGTGTCGAACTAAAAATCAAGCTAAAACCAGGTGACTAATTCAGACCCTAGCCCGCGTTGAACAAAGCGTGAAGAAGGAGGGGGAAATTGTGCGTGAGGTTTCAAGACTACGTGATGACGTCAGTGCGCGCATGACGTCAGTGGCACACACAATGATCGATTCGCTTCCCTGAACGTCTACAACAAGAACTGCGGGATCTTGATTGCTCTAATTCCGATTAAACTCCTCTCTCTGACTTACTGGCCCACGACAGCTCACACGCCCTTTACTCCGTACCTGCCTGTGGGTCCCCCGCGCCCCGCCTTGATGCCCCACGAAACCCGGGGTATTGGTAGCTCCCATGACCATCTCGATCGGCGATGTCCTGTACAAGCGTAGCGGGCTTGAGTTGATAGTCTGGTGACAGGCACGGGCCTTGTTAAGCAACGGCGCGCCGCAGATGGGAAATTAACTAAAGTGGGGTGTCACGTGGGTCGCTCTAACTCGACCAAGCTCGAGTGGCGGCAGCGAAAATTCGGCTTGTTGGGGGTGCGTGATTACTCTAGTGTCGTAGGAGGATCAACTGAGGTAGACCAGAAGAAGACAACGTGCAGGCTTTTTAGTATGGTTGACTGCTGGTATGGCATGAGAGCGTGATAAGTCACGTGTATAGATAAGCTAGCCCCGTGCTACGAAACAGGCGAGCCAGGGGTTTATATAGTTTGGTCTGAGAAACATCACAGTGGTCATGACGTGCACAGCACTGTGCCTATATGATCACCTGTGAGTATGGTGAAGTGTGTCGGTAGCGCCCAACATGTCGAGTCAGCGGCATGATGCATGTCGCGTGTTGCTTTTATCTATTTCGGGATTTGACGGTAATTAAGCGGTCGTAGCCTTTGACAACATGTCGATGGGAATAATTTGAAGCTTATGAGACTGCGTGGGTCTGGGTCCGCTAATAAGTACAATACAATAGCAGAGCCAATAACGAAGCTATAGGAAGGACTATTAATAGCTGAGCCGGGCTCTATGGTTCACTTTCAGCAATATGCAATACTGTCTCATGATCCTATCAAGTTCAATCTAGTTTATTCTGATTGTAGTAGCTGGAAGCTGAAGGCTTGAAGCATGACTATGGGTTAGGGCTTCGTTCAGGATTTTTGGCGCAACAGAGCAGCCAGGTCTGACGAGACTGACGTAGCACGGTGAGTAATCTAACAAGTTAGATTGCTCTAGCAAGGTTTCGCGCGTGAGAAGTACAAACCGAACTAGCGCGTTGCTCACAGTCCCAAAAAGGGGGCAGTTTTTAGGTACTCATAATTACAAATCTTAAGACGTTGAATGAGATCGTTTCTGAGATGCTCTCTTGATGCTGTCTACACCGAGACAAAAGAATCTGTACTCTCAGACTGTATCAGACATTGATGTTAGACATAACGTCATGAACGTCATGCCACACTATTTGCGGCGCGTGAGGCTCCGGAGGCCGGTCTGCTTTCCTGGTAGGACATGACAGGTAGAGCTTGAGGGTTTAGCCCTCAGTAAGTTGCTACCAGTGCTGCAATTCACGGTTACGGTACACAGCTGCTCATTCCACCGCTGATCTACACCATCGACTACGCGGAGGGAAAAACAAGCACGTGTTGATATTTCAAGCTGGCGCGGCGCGGCGCGTTGGCAAAATCAAAATTTGAAAAGTTCACCGCTCCTTTATACACAATGTCTCTGGGAACTCTTTACATTGCCGATCGAGCTCGAGGCTTTCTGCCATTGGCCCTTGTCAAGCACTTCAAGCTTGATGTCACCGTCTCTCAGCCAGATGAGAAGTTCGCTGCCACCTTCCCGCTGAAAAAGATTCCAGCCTTCATTGGCGCTGATGGCTTGACCCTGACCGAGATCATTGCTGTGTCCACCTACCTGATCAAGTTGTCTGGAAACACTGCTCTGCTGGGCAAGACCGATGCCGAGCAGGCTCAGATCCTGTCTTGGTTCTCTGTTTTCAACATGGAGCTGTGCCGAACCCTGGCCGGCTCTTTTGCTGGACTCATTGGCCGAATTCCATACAACAAGAAGGAGACCGACACCAACGCTGCCAAGTTCAACGAGGACATTATCTTTGTTGAGAAGCACCTGACCGCCAACACCTACCTGGTTGGCGAGCGAGTTACCCTTGCTGACCTGCTGGCTGTCACCATCTTGTCTCGGGGCTTCCAGTACGTTCTCGACGCTGAGTGGCGAAAGGCCCACCCAGCCGTTACCCGATGGTACGAGACTGTCAGAAAACAGGAGATCCTGGAGCCAGTCATTGGCCAGGTCGAGAACTGCGCTGTCCCAGTCAAGTACACCCCTCCACCAAAGGCCGAGAAGCCAAAGGTTGAGAAGCCTGCCGCTGCCGCCAAGCCAGCTAAGCCAGCCGCTGTCGAGGATGATGAGCCACCAAAGGAGAAGAAGGCCGCTCACCCATTGGCCGCCCTTGGACCTGCCAAGCTGGTCCTGGACGAGTGGAAGCGAGTCTACTCCAACGAGGACACTCGAGCCAAGGCTCTCCCATGGTTCTGGGAGAACTACAACCCAGAGGAGTGGTCCCTGTGGAAGGTCGCCTACAAGTACAACGACGAGTTGACCATGACTTTCATGTCCAACAACCTGGTTGGTGGTTTCTTCAACCGACTGACTGCTTCTGTCAAGTACATGTTCGGTTCCTCCGTCGTTTACGGCGAGAACAACAACAATGGTATCATTGGTGCCTTCTTGGTTCGAGGTCAGGATTTCAAGCCAGCCTTCGACGTTGCTCCAGACTGGGAGTCCTACGAGTTTACCAAGCTTGACCACACTAAGACTGAGGACAAGGAATTCCTCGAGAACATGTGGGCCTGGGACAAGCCAGTCAACGGCAAGGAGATTGCTGACGGTAAGGTTCTGAAATAAGCAACATACAAGTCCACCGGGCATGTATGTTTTGAACAGATCATGAACATAGTAATCAAAAGTTTTCTCCTTCAAAGTAGTACCCCTTCATGAATATACTCGAAGTTAGCGGATGAGCGCGCAGAAAAGCAAGTCAACATTTCAAAACACACAACTGGGACGCGGTTCACTCTTATCGAGTAAACACTACTCGAGATGCACTCTAACTTGCAGAAAATCGAGGATGAGAACTTTGACATCAAATTTGCGCTATTTCAATTGGCCGAAAGTGATCTTAGCGACGAGGCTGCCTTGACGCGTCTCAAGAGTCTGGAAAGCAGAATCAGTGCAAGCGCAGATGACCTAAACAAGTTCAGGAACGTGTACAGTGTCCCGGTTGGCAAGACAAGGCTACTGGATATTATAAAGCGAGACTTTGATAGCGCCAAGTCGCGACTGGATCAGGCGGTTGAGACGGCAGTCAAGGAAACACAGGTCGGGGTGCCCAGTCCAGCACCTAAGCTTGCAAGTACGCCGAAAGAAGCAATTCCCAGTTTGATTTCATTTTCATCACCAGATCCCTTTACCTTTGGTAGACCAGCAGCGACCCAGGAAAGCTTAGAGAGTGCTAGTTCTATAACAGCTGGTCCTGTTCCTGGCTCGCCGCTAAGAACTGACAATTCTTCAAATTTTCATACTGCTGCTTCAGGCGGAAAGTCTGTGCAATCGATATTTCAACCGACCTCTAGCACCGCATCAGGTCCTAGTTTTGCGAAAACGTTTGACATCTCACCCATTACAAAACCTGTGGCCAGGCCCTCTATATTCTCAACTGCATCGAAATTCGCATCCACATCTAAATTTGGCTTCAAACGAGACAACAAGCCATCTGTGTCGCCTCCGACTCCGGTTAATGATGAAAGCAGGCCCTCAGCATTGCCTACTACTGCCTTCGGGTGGAATCCTCTGGTTGATTCACCAGGTTTTGAATCGCCTCCGTCGCCTCCTAAACCTGTGGCTCAAGCTACCGGTTGGCCCAAAGCGTTCACCTTTGGCGCCAGAAAGCGAGCAGGTTCAAAATCAACCCCGAAAGACGTTGAAGAGAAGCAGGTGCCACATGATAAACCTGCTGAGGTGCCAGAGCTCACCAAACCAGTGGAAACAAAATTTCTAGCGCCTCAGAGCAATGCCCGCGGAACCAGTTCCACACCGGAAAAGAGCGAAATGGCACCAAAGCTCGTCGACCTGTCAGACGACCCATTTGCGGATATGCCAGACTTGTCTCCAAAACGACTACGCTCTCTGAGCCGCTCCCCAAATCGATCTCTGATGAATGACTTTCACAGTGCACGAAAGCCCATTATAACGATGCAAGACCTGGTGTCGCAGATAGCTCAGATGTCGTTCACGGATCAACAAGAGCAGCAAAAGCTGGAACAGTGTATGCGGATATTGAATGGCGTGGACACGCAGGAGGAGAACGCTGTGCACACCAAACTCTCGATATTGAAAGCCGGCTATGAAAGGGCGAAACGGGAGCGAAGCGACTTACGGTTCATGTACAAGTACCGCAGTAAGGAGGTACAGGCCTACAAAGCATGGTCCGATCAAATCTGCGATGCTTACGGATTCTCTTCGCCGGTGGAACCCAAGCGGACTTTTCAGTCAGCAGCGTTGGCTGTGCAGTTTCTGGTGAGGGTGAGAAGAGCTCATAGCGAAACGACGAAAAAGCGGAAAGCGTTGGTGGACCAGTTGAATGGAATGCGATAGCCAACGCCCTGACGAACTAATGTGATGTGTAATGATACTAACAGGATAAAAGGTGAGGTGGCCAAATTACGGTGACATCATTGTGCATTGGTCAGTAGAAATAGATTTTTGTACAAAATTAGGGCATTAGAATTGGGGTGTGGTTTTGGTAGTGCACTCTCCGCCACGCTTCTCGTGCTTACTGAGAAACAATGTTGAAGGAAACGGCACCGGAAGAGGTCTGGACGCTGACTGGGGAGGAGGCACCAGCAGCTGGGGCGACGCCGTACCAGGTGGCAGAGCCACCGTAGGAGATCTTCTTGGTGGAGTCAGTAGTAAAGTCACCGCCGGTAACGCCAGAGCCGCAAGAGAAGACGCTGTTGACGATGTTGCATGGACCAGTGCTGGAGACGATGCCGACACCGCCAATGTCTGGGGTGAGGGTGAAGGTATCACAGTTGGTGCCGGAGGTCCACTGACCAGCGGAGGTCAGACAGCCAGTCTGGCCCGCGAGGGTCAGAGTAGACTTAGTGGGGCCGGATGGGGTGGTGGTGACGTTAGTTCCCTTGGGGTACCAGTGGAAGCCGTCGTTGCACATGGCGGCCTCACCGTCGGTTGGGAAGAAGGTACCGTGAGCGACGGAACCCTGGAGGGAGTAGTAGTAATAGACCTCGGAGAGGGCATTGTTCTTGTCACAGACGATGGTGACGTTGTGGCCGGAGTGGCCCTGGGAGAGAGCAGCCTCGAAGTCAGCGACCTTGAAAGTGTCGGTGGTGGATGGGTAGATTCCGGCGTCGGTCAGGAAGGAGTAAGTGTCGAGGGTGCCGAAGAGTCGCAGGACGGTCTTGTAGAAGTCGGCGACATACTCGTACTTGTCGGCGGTAGCTGGGTAGCAGTCTGGGTTGACGGTATCCATGCAGGTACCGTGCTTGTTGAACTCGTGGATCCAGAGGTCAGAGTTTGGACCGGCGTTGTTGAGCCAGACGTACTCCATGTATGGGATCATGTCGGAGTTACCGGTGGAGTTGAGGACGACGAATGGGTCGGTGATAGTCCAGGACGGGTTACAGGTCTGGTTGTATCCACCGGCGCACTTGTCGGACCAGAGGCCGTGGAGGGTGAAGAGGTCGGAAGGTCCAATCTGGGGCCAGTAGTTCCAGAACTGGGTGGACATGAAGACACCGTTGACACCCTCGTAGCAGCAGGTGGACTCAGTGCCAGCCGAGCAAGAGAGCGGGACATCTGATGGGCAGAACTTGTGGCCCTCGGGGGCAGGGCAAAAGGCCTTGACGCCGGTAGCGATGGCGAGGAGGAGAGCGAGCATTTTGGTTTCAGAGAGTGAATGGGAAAGCTGGGTGATGCTAGATCTGAGCCTTGCAGTGGGTCGGGCCTAAGATCATCATTTATAGTTTCCCTGTGCACCGATATCAACAACGTGCACGCACGGCGCTTGCCGTCTACAGGGAAGGCGCCTGGGCGTGGGAGGGGACACCGGTGAGTCCGAGCGGCCAATTAGCTGCGACTGCTAATGTGCACGTGGAACGTATAAGTCTAGCGTAATGTTCCTGCGACGGTGCGGGTGCGTGTAGTATTTCCTTGTGCCGGCGGGATCACTTCAAATGTCTCTGCGACGTTCACCGACGGGGGCCAAACACGTGCAGGTCATCGCATGCAAGTTGCATGTATTGGGGTCGGCAATTTCTCCAATTGCGCGCGCCGGGACGCCTCGGCTGGCTTCGACAGAACATTCCGATAGTCTGGAGTCCGAAATAACAGTGGGCGCACGTTTGTGTTTACATGTGAAATGGCCCTCGCCGCCCCGGTGGAGATGTGATTAGGTCAATGTTAATGAGAAGATAACGCGAGTCGAGTGTATCACGTTGGGGTAGCTTTCTGGCATCTTCGCGAACCTGGGCGGGGCTGCGTGCAGGAAGAAATTTCAATAAACATACATGTAACGTTGGTTAGCTGTTTAAATTTTCAGTGGGTCTCGAGGTGATTGACTGGGTGCAGCTAACCTTATATGAACGGGTATTGTCCTGGAGACGACTGTGATACGCTCTGTGATGTACGATTATAGATGGAAAAGTTATGCTTGTGCAGACACACGCGCAGGCAGCCGATAGCAGTGTGATCAGTTCGTGTGGAACCTCTAAGTAAAATCCATACTCCTCTTGCTGTGTAGAGAGAAAAGCCCTAGTTGATCTGACAACATACGAAACGTCAAACTGTCAAAGCAGCAGATCCTGCGGGTGGCCCGATTCGGAACGGCGTTTGACGATCAAAACGGAAATGCCGCATGCGGTAGTCCGATCGCCAGAAGCGGCAATGCTAACAGCAAGGGAACCGATGAAAATAGAACAGCTCAACCGATGAAAAAGTATGTTTACAGTGCTGGCAAAATCAGTGACAGCCTGATTCAATGGTCTCCACCTGCAGGTTGACTCATATTGAAGCCAAGACGGGCCGCGGCTTGGCGAATTAATGGGATACCCCAACTTGCTATTACTTGCTGCGGACAGTGTCGTAGGGTAAACGGGATAGAGGGGGTGCCGACGGCCCTGCCGGTCTCAGACATCTTAACCTTCTTTCCATCGCGGTGCTCACAGAAATCCTTACGATAAGAGTTCAAGGCGCTTGACAATTAAGCTTATCTGTCCCGGAATATTTTCAACATGACTGAGTTTGTGAGCAATTGAATCTCAAAAAAGAGGATCTGAGCGCACTTAACGGACTAAGCGAAAAACGTGGTTAATGTAGAATGCCTTTGCCGAATCACACATTCGTGTCTCCTGTATCACTTAATATTCTGTGTTAGTCGTCCCGCGGTACGTGCCGATGAGCGCGCACTGATTCTATGATCGCACCAACACCTGCCTGGCGGACCTTTTTTCATTCATTCAATTTCCGGTCAGCAGTCAGTTAAATCATGCTTGTCCGTTTAGTGAAAGCCAATTGTGATTACGCCCGTCCCACCGGAATCTCGAATTAATGCGGTGCTGAGACGGTCGAATACAAGTCAACGCCGGTTTCCCCGGCCTCTTCCTCGGCGTACTCCGCTTTTTCAATACGTCTGCATAAGATCTTGCTTTGGAGTGCTTTTCAACGTATCTCAGAAGCACAGCTCTCACATGTTGAGAACTGGCCTTATCGTACATGGCGCACCGGTATGCCGTCGGCACGTCCGGAAGGTGGACATAAAGTAATGTGCATGATCCCCCGCGTTTCAACGGGCTGCATTGGATCGATCAGGGGCACGGGTGCCTTGTGGACACTGATAAGGTCATTTTTTGAGGCGGCCGTAACGGTGGAGGTAACCGAACTGTGGAGGTAAGCAAACGCGCGTGGGAATGGCTCTCCAATTTCTCACATCTAAGTTTTGTGAAGTGTTGGCCTCCCAGCCGTAACCTATAAGCGAATACGCTGAACACCCGCCATTACTACGCTTGCCTGACGTGAAGGCTGGCACCATGAGACTGTTTCGTATTCTGCTCAGTCCGTACTATCATGCTTCGCAATACTACGGCGGCCTCTTTCGATATCCTGCTCAACTCAAAATCAATTCAAAACAAACTAGCAAATTCATAATTACCTGAGATCAATCTCATGTCTAACTCCTGTTAGATTAGTTCTTTGGGTACCAGTAGAAACCGTCGGTACAGGTGGACTGGGTGTTGTCAGCTGGGGTGAAGGATCCAGTGGCGACGGAACCGGTCAGGGAGAAGGAGTAGTAGACCTGGTTCAGGGCGTTGTTGGAGTCACACAGCAGACCAACGGTGAAGTTATCGTGGTTGGGGCCCAGGGCGTTCTGGAAGTCAGCGATGTTGTAGGTGTTGTCGCTGGATGGGGAGAGTCCAGCGGCGGTCAGGAAAGAGTAGGTGTCTCGGGTCTGGAAGAGGTTGACAGCAGACTGGTAGAAGTCAACGACGTACTGGTACTGAGCAGCATCAGATGGGTAGCAAGATGGGTTAACAGTGTCCATGCAAGTACCGTGCTTGTTGAACTCATGGGTCCACAGAGTGGAGTCAGCGGCACCCTGGTTCTTCCACACGGTGGACATGGTGCTGAGCAGGGAGGTGGCGCCAGAGTCCTGGAGAACAGTCTGGGCATCAGAGATCTCCCAGGATGGGTTGCAGCTCTGGCTGTAGTCAGTAGAGCCACACTTGTCAGACCACAGACCGTGCAGAGTGAACAGGTTAGATGGACCAGTGGATGGAGAGTAGTCCCAGAACTGGGTCAACAGGAAGTTACCGTTGACACCCTCGTAGCAGCAGGTGGACTGAGAGCCGTTAGAGCAAGAGGCTGGAGAGTCGGTTGGACAAGTCTGAGCATCAGTGTCTCGGGCAAAGACCTCAGCGTTGGCGCCGGCAACCAGGGCCAAGGCAGTAGCGAACATAAGCTTGGAGGACATTGTAGAGTGTTTGTGAGGAGTGTTTGATGAGGAAGCAGAGGGGATCTGTCTTCTTTTATACTTTTCGAGATCGTCCATCTTATCGTTCCGCGTGTGTAGTTGCTTTTCCTCCTATGCTCAGGTAGAGTTAACCTTGGTTAGAGATGTATCGACTCTGCATGTTGCCCGAACTGGCGCTTGGCAGGCACTAGGCCTGGCAAAAATTGGCTTGCATTATCACAGAGCCGTGCCCATCAACGGCGCCTTTCCTTTGAGCAGTGGAGAGCACAGGCTGACCTTGCATGGCACGTGTCCCTGTCCCTGATGCTCGCTACCCGAACCGCTGAACTTTTGTCCAGTAGTCTGTAGTGAGCTGTGTGCCTGGCCCGGAATCAGACCGGATAGTACTGTAAGCGGGGTCACGTGTCCCTCAGGTGCGCGAAAAGCCAGCCAGGCGATGCATCCGAATTCTTCCAGGCATCCATACATGTTCTGCAAAGAGCAGAGCCTAAACCCGGAACATACACCAGGTCGGCAGACGCGCAAGAGAAACAATAAAAAAGTAAAGTGACAAAAAACGGCGGGCAAAAGCAACCAGCAGGCGGGTAGGTAACATTAGTACTGATAGCCGGTATGCGCTTATTGGCGGGTTTCGGAGACTGCCTGAGATCTAGCTCAGGGAGACAATAGGAGCATCTTGTTTTGTGTGTGGAAGCTGAATTGCCAGGATGAGTGATGCCGCGTTGTATGAGATGATGCAATAACCAACGCTAGGCTCTTGTGTTGAAGATCATCGGAACGCGACTTAATTGCATGTTTGGGACGCGGGACAACTTCGGGCGGCAAATCGGTGGTGAAAACTTGTCAGCGCAGCGAAATCTGCGCCAGCCACTGTAACCAGATAAGGGCATATAGTAGGCGAGCATGACATTGTGAAAATAGGGGTCCGAAGAGCTTCTGAATGCACTTGTACTCTCCGGAATTCTGGCAAAACTTCCGTTTGTAGAGCCAACATCCCACGTTTTTGCGAATGCAGGGTCCCGACGTTCTCCGTAGGCTGATATTCTACCCCGGCCATTCCCATCGCCTTCAAGACCCACGTTTTCCACGTGATATTGTTGCTGTGATTATTGACTTGCAGAGCTGTTCATACATTTGACAATGTTATGGCAGTCACAGCCGTCGGCGTCTCCGGGTCTGGGTGAGGGGATCGAGATGTGTTGGGGAAGGCTGGGGGGCATCACGGGATGAAATGTCGGTTTCTGAGTGGTGGAGGCAAGTCGGACAACTCAGAATTATCGTGTCAGATCATCATTCCGCTCTGGATGCAGCGATGATTTCAAGGGCTTATCCGAGCCTTAGGGAATTTTTTTCGTATCGCCGGTATACCGGTAAGCTCGATAAAGTCGGTTATTGAGAAGAGCTGGTTTGTGTGTCGCACCATTGAATCTTTTTGTGGTCTCAGGCTCTCGAAATAACATGAGATTTCCTCGGCTTGTTCAATTATTTGAGTGAGTAGGATAGCATTGTGCTGACCTTATTAGATCGCTATTTCTTGATCGAGATCTGTGTGGTCTCAAGTCAATTGATGCGACAACCCCGGTCTCAGCATATCACTATACTGACAGGTTTCGTTGAGTTGGTTTCCAGCCCTCCTCAAAGCGGACGTCCAAGCGGTTGTCGCGGTCGTGATATCGAGACTTATAGTATTGTTCCTAGTGGAACAATCGTTCAGAGATGACCGGCCGGTAGTGTTCAGCCATCACACGCCGTTCCACGATACCTTTTGAATCAATAAGGCAAATAGCGATTTGTCGGCCGGTGGTGCACTTTCACGCTTTCGGGCTAACTGACATCAGGCTGCAACGGTGGTGATCGACCAACTCAATTGCTATACCACTTTCTACCCTTTTGTCACTACACAACAGCCTGGCTCACTGAGGACGAAAACCTGTCTTATATACGCTGAGCACACAAGAGCACACAACTTGCAGCTGTCATCACGACATCAATCACCCTGCCTCATATAAATGTGCAATTCCCCTCACTCATTCACTAATTCCCTCGCCGATTCAATGCTACACATCAGCACACACTTTTTTCCCGCAACCAGTACACGATCCATATTGTATCTGTACATTAACGAAATCGAGGGCTCGCTTTGTGCGCGCGACCCCAGACTCTAAATACCCGCGCCGTTACCCGCGCGGCTATCTATCTCCCACTCCGCGTCTCCCTTCCTTTCGAAATCACACCTCACACTCTCCACATGTCTTCTCACCTCGAAGATCCCCAGCTGCTACAGACCAAGGCCTTCATCAACGGCCAGTTCGTGGACTCCGTTACCCGAGAGACGTTTGCCGTCACCAACCCAGCTACAGATGAGACAATTGCACAGGTGACCGAATGTAACGTTGAGGATACTCGGAGAGCCATTGAAGCTGCGGAAAAGGCCTATTTGACTTTCAGAAAGACCACCGGAAGAGCCCGAGCTCGTCTCCTTCAAAAATGGTTCGCCCTAATGACGGAAAACATTGAAGATCTGGGGAAGCTGGTCACACTGGAGAACGGAAAGCCGTTGAACGAAGCCAAGGGCGAGATTGTCTACGCTGCTTCCTTCCTTGAATGGTTCGCTGAGGAGGCTCCACGAATTCACGGCGATACCGTCCCATTGGCCAACCCGGCCGTGAGAGGATTCACCATCAAACAGCCCGTCGGTGTCTGCGGAATCATTACTCCATGGAACTTCCCTTCCGCCATGATCACACGAAAGGTCGCTGCCGCCATCGCTGCTGGCTGCACCGTTGTTATCAAGCCAGGTGGTGAGACTCCACTATCCGCTCTAGCCCTGGCCTACCTTGCCCAGAAGGCAGGTATTCCAGAGGGTGTCATCAACGTTGTTCCATCCGACAAGTACATGAAGGACGTTGGCCTGGAGCTGTGTGAGAACAAGACAATCAAGAAGGTCTCGTTTACCGGCTCTACTGCAGTTGGCCGACTTCTCATGAGCCAGTCCTCCAGCACTCTAAAGAAGCTTTCGTTCGAACTTGGTGGAAACGCTCCATTCATTGTCTTTGGTGACGCCGACATAGACGCTGCTGTTGACGGCGCCATTCTCTGCAAGTTTAGACAGTCCGGTCAGACCTGTGTCTGTGCTAACAGAATTTACGTCCACAGCTCTGTGTACGAGCAGTTTGCAACCAAGTTTGTCGAGAAGGTGTCCAAGTTCAAGCTTGGAAATGGCCTTGAACCAGAAACCACTCATGGTCCACTCATCCATGCGCGAGCTCGAGCAAAGGTCGAGTCGCTGTTTGAAGACGCTGTGGCGAAGGGTGCAAAGGTCCTCATTGGAGGTAAGGCTCACGGAACCACATTTTTCGACCTTACTGTTCTAGGCAACGTGACTCCAGACATGGCCTGTGCCAAGGAGGAAATTTTTGGACCAATCGCCGCCCTTTCTTCTTTCGAGACTGAAGAAGAGGTTGTTGAGCTTGCAAACGGTCACGATGTTGGCCTCGCCGGGTACTTCTACTCTCGAGATATCGGTCGAATCTACAGGGTTGCTGAGTCCCTGGAAACTGGTATGGTGGGCGTTAACGTCGGTACTGTGTCCGATGCCGCCTTCCCATTCGGTGGCGTCAAGCAGTCTGGCTTTGGCCGAGAGGGCTCCAGAACTGGTGTCGATGAGTATCTGGTCACAAAGGGTGTTACTTTGGGATATTAGTAGAACGTTCCTCCAAAGTACGTTATGCATCTCACTGGATATGGGCTCATGCAACACGTATCTGGCAACTATGACAGGCTAAGGGCGATTCGGGGCGACTCCTTTTGTAAACTAACATGATAAAGATATGAAAAAGAATTGCTTTTATACGTACCCTTGATATATTGTCACTGTGCACGGCGCCATGCAAGATAGTTTTGCACCGAGCGACGACGCCATCAGCTTCTCTCTATGTTCTTACGCCTTCAATGTCGGGATCCTAAGAAAATTGGCTTTTCGGTGTCCGCCATTGCTCTATATAACCTGTGTCTTTCCTCATTTAATTTTTCTCTGGGGACATGCACGCAATTCCGATACGGTTTCTGATATCCGTATGAATCGTTCATTTATTTCCCAATCCGAGAGATATGCAGAGGAATTGATTGAGTTTCTTGCTGTTTTTGAGCTCGCTAGACCTGTGGACTGCCCACGTTGCCTCGACTATGCTGCACTCTGAAATTCTGAATTTGTCGCCTGGGTTAGGGTGTACACGAGTAGTGAGATTAACAAAACAAATAAATAAAATCCACCTCTAAAGTACTCTATACTTTTAGTCCAGTTTGCTGAGTATGTCAAACTGGCTTGATTTTGCAGCTATAGAAAGGGGAGAAGGCTGATAGGCTATGAAGCCCCTGTCAGTGGCTCGACCCAGGTGGCCTGCTGAACATCAACAGTGCCGGCTCTTGTGTAATCCCCAACCTCGCCCTGCCCAATCTGATATGCCAACCGAATGTAGTATCGGGATGGAATCTCCGAGACACTATAGGCAAAAGAGGCCACCCAGTCTGTCAAGGAAAAGCTGGTCAGATTTCCTCTGTACTGTTCGACATCATTGATGAGCAGACTGTAACCAGCGTGCAGTGGTGACGGCTCCCAGTTGATCAAGACGGAGTCATTTGTAAAGACAGGCATAGATAGGGCGGGAACGGCTCCTGTGAGGGAGGGTCCGCCTCGTCGCAGCTGATCGAAAGTCTGCAGAATTGAGTCGAAACCCCATCGTCCCACTCCAGAGACAAACAGGCCGATGAGCAAACCTTGGTAGAACAATGACGCGGACGTCTTGAAGGCAGTGCCTGGCAGGAATATTAGCGCCAGAATGTAATGATGGATTCGCAGTGTTTGTTGAGGAACGGAGGCCAGAATTACTAGCGCTGCAATGGCCAGTCCGTAGCCAGCCAAATATTTTGCCAGTTTATTTTTGCGCCAGATGATGTAAGCCTGACCAAAGACGATGACTGTAACAATGCCGACCAAGATAGTGATTGCCATTAGTGCACCTGGCTGGTTCATAATGTCGCTTGGCGTGAGTCTATCTAGTGGGAGGAAGCCAAACGTGTATCTTTCAAGAGCTCCAAGCCAGAACCCAGTCAGCCATAAGACGGTTCGACTGAGATGAGCTCTCAAGCCGGTCAACTGTGGCTTGACTGCGATTTTGAAGATGGCGTAACCGCCTAGGAGAGCTGGCAGAAATCGTTGAAAACCGAGGGAAATTAACTCTGCGTTTGCCGTGGGAGACCCACCTGGTAACGGAGGGTCAGACGCCAAGATAACTGTCCAGAAGCCAATGCTGAACAATGGCCAAAAGAAGGCAGCCGCGTCGCTGACGAAATAGCCAAAGATGCCAGAGAGAACAATGTTTACTGCAATGATGAAAGAGCCGAGATCACGGCAGCCGGAATATTCCATGTCTTCTTCGACAAACGAGAAGCTAGCTGGAAAGATGGAGTCAAACGACATGCTCTGGAGAGTGTTCTTCTTGGACCCGTCGAACGAGGACTGGGGACCCCGAAATTTTACCACACCGCATCCACCTCGCTTCTTGCTCACAACGCCATGGTGAATAGCAGCTCCGCAAACAGATGAATCGCCTCGGTAAATGCCATCGCCAATAACCCAGGGCTCGTAAATGGCCTCATGTGCGCCTACAGCTCTAGTGCTATACGTCCAGCTGCCTCGGACACAGCCGGCACCACACTTGAACCTGAAGACTTCGTCCACCTGTGATGCTTTGCAGTCTGTTCCGTTTAGTCCGCAGGCACTATTGCGTCCGTGCCACGTCTGCCAGGGAACCGTACACGGAATCACAGTGGCCTCTTTCCCGTCGATGCTTGGAGTAGCCTGGACTGACTTCTTTGCCAGAGCGTAGAACAGACATGTCCAGAAGATGAGATAAAGGAAGTAGATGGCCACTTTCTTTGTGTGAGAGTACCGCTCAAGCACTCGCTCCGGAAAACTCTGTAGTCTCGGAAAGACGGCTGTCACTGATGGTTCTCGTGGATTCCGACACGTGAAAAAATTGGTCCAGTTTCTGTGCTCCAGCCGCTGTTGCTCGACATCTCGCTGGTCGCCTAGCAAGCATTCAGATGAGTTGGATTCGTTCATGCTAAGTGCCGGGCTCCTAATTCTATATGACCGACAAGGTAGCTAGGCGCAAAGTAGCTTAGAGACTAGACCTTCGCTAGCAGTGCTGCTTGCTGGTGAAAAGAGTGTAGAGGCAAGCGATATATATATGCTGCCGGTTTGCTTCGAGTGGGTGTCCAGAAGGAATATTATCTGTTGAACTAAGAATATACCTAATATGATGTCGCCATACGTTCAAGCAAACAAATGCCGAACCGTGCTGAAACCTTAGTTGTAGAGAAGTTCCGAGCGTTCCGTTGGAGCCAAACCAGCTGCACTGTACACCGCCGCTATCGCACGCTATTTCGGTCCAAACCAGTCCAAACTAGAGCTGTCGATAACGTTTGCGACGGAGAAACAATCCTGTGACTGAAGCCGTGTTACTAAGCTCAACAAGACCGCTGACCAACATATGCACGTCTCATCCTGACAAACGGCTTATGTAAGCGCTGATCTTGGCAACGGGAAGCCGGCACGCCGGAGTCCGTACTTGCTTTACAGAACGTTAGATTACTATGCAATGCTAATAAATAGTGCCAGGCGGTCAGGCGGCCAGGCGGTCAATAAAGATTCAGAATTAATGAAAGCCGAAGGCCGGCGAACCCCGGCTCCTCTGACGTCAATTACCCCGGATGCGATTGACGGGATGCAGCATGGCGAGATGCCTGGTAAATAAGATGAAACGATGGCCTGCTTAGGCTTAATAAAAACATATCGTGAGAGAACGACGAACGAGCGGGTCATTGGAATCCCTAGGTGAGCGCGAAGGGATTTTCCGGGGGTTTTCTGGTTTGTCGGCCGGAGGAGCGAAAAGTCAAAGCCGCTGGGGAACGGCGTAAGAATGTCCTGAGAAGGACAAAGATAGGCCTCGGCCCGCAAGTAGAATGCGTTGCCGGTGCAAAGAAAGAACGCTTGGCGGTCACTCAAAACAGATGCGTTTCTGATTTTGGGCAATGTAGCGCAAATCCTGTAGTTCTTCCAAAGTCTGAAGCTGGAATAGTCAAATGATCCGCCTTGACCGCCGCTACTGCGTACTTGCATACGCCAAAATCCACTTGGCGTTTGTCAAGACGTATTTGCACGCCGTCGTCCAAGACTCATTCGACGCGCTGATCGACAGGCGTATACTGCAACCTCCAATCTTGTCTCTGTCAATGACGTATGGTAGTTTCAACGACGAGTCAAGCCTCTCCACATGCTCACCCACCTGCTTTAAGACTGCCAAGAAAGCCACCATTCCCGCATCAAGCTTTTTGTGGTTCAGAATCCACTCAAAAGAGTAATCCCCCGATGAGTATAAATCTAGAACCGCCGGTTTCTTGTCTGCTTCAATCTTTTCAATTCGAGACACACTTCCCAATGGCCTCAACTTGTAGCCTACTAGCTTGAAATTGAGCTTTTGGATGACTGTAGCCATTAGCAGTAAGGTTTGTCCCCACGCCGCATTGATCTCCCCCCACTCCACCTTCTTATCTTTTAGTCTGCCCAGGCGCAGTCCGTTGATGGTTCCAAAATAGCCGTCGTGGCCAATGCAGAATGCATCGTTGTATACGTTGATCTTCTTGAGTTTCTCAAGCTCCTCATTTTCATGGTCGAATAGCGCATCAGCGGCGTCTTTCCTAGCATGAAACTCGATCAACTCTAGCGACAGTTCGTTCTGCTTCTCAAAGAATTCATCTTCCTCCTTCTTCAAATCTTCGCTCTGTTTTTGAAGTAACGACAACTCCTCCTCTGCCAGCTTTCGTTCCTGTTCAGCCCTCTTAAGCTCCTTGAGCGCATTCTCGTTATCAAGCTCCAGCTGCTCGATCTCTTTCTTCAACTGTTGCATTTCATCGTCGCCTAACGACTTTGCTTTGACCTTGTTGAGGAAGTTCACGTACACATCTCGTTCATGCGACAGCTCATCATATCTCGACTTTAGACCGTCCCTCACCAGTTCAGCGCAGTCGCTACAAACAGGGTAGTCCACGTCGCTCTTTGCACTTAAAACATCAAAAAGCGTTTCCAACGTCTCCAACCTCTTTCTCTCGCGGGTCTCCTTCTCCTTGTACAGTGGCGAGTCTGCGATAACGCTCTCAGTGAGAACGACAAACGATTCGCCCGGGCTAACGTTGCCACGAATTGTCTGAACGCTTCTCCTACTTGTCCCGCTTCTAGACGTCAGCAGGTTCATCTTAGCGCTGCTCAGCTCGGTGAGGGAGTCGTGAATAGCTAGCGGCAGCCGGCACCGCTGGCATTGTTGTTGGAGTCCTTTGCTCATGTTGGCGAAGCCAGCTAGCGGTAGTAGCTTGAGCTATTCTGATGCTCAGATTATGTTATTAACGCTCGTTATTGATGTTAGTAATGAGATCAATGCTGATTAACATTAGGTTGAGTAGCGTGCTGATTGTGATCCTCTGGGACATTACGCGCACCCTTGCATGACCATAACATCGCTATGGCTTGATGACGGGCTGAATGCTGGAGACATAATGAAAGTGCGAGGAAGCAAAAAGGAGCGCGATTCGACCCAGGATCGAAATAAAGCTGATGTCATGACCAACTAGAACGTCGGACTGCTTGTGTGAGTTCGGCGAATCTTTCGCCTGAAGGCTAGCCTGCCGTAAAACCCCTGTCAGCCGCCCAAGGTACTCTTCAGGAGCGTGATACTCAGGAGGTCATCCAGTTGATGCTTAATTGACTGTGCTTATCTGCATGCCTGATTTCAGATCACGTACACACGACACTCGCTAGTTTCTATATCAAGAAGACTTCCCAATCAGAAAACATTCTGTCATGTATTTGTAGTAATTTATTTACAATGCTATATCTTACAGATACAGAGCGCGTCAATTAAGCTGTTAAGATATAGCTAGACGTGGAAAAGGACCTGCCAGGGGTACGACCTCTGCTCGGGTCTGAAGCTAGAGCCCAGTTCTCTGCATATTTGTGAACTGATCTGGAACCAAAGGCTGCGCTCGTGTTGACAGCGATGCGCTAAGGCAACCCTGTACTCTGTACTTTCCTGCTGAAAATGATAGCTATAGTACAAATACCTGTCTGCCTCGCTCGTGCGTCAGACTGCGCCTCGGTTCGCAAACACGGACCGGTAGTATATCAGGCAGGCCCTGGCATTCCCGTCTTGTAGGAGGATTTTGATAAGTCACAGGGCAGACTGGGCAGCTGAAACCCGCGTATCCACGCTGCTTATCATGCGAACAAAAATAGGAAGTCAAACAAATTGCGAGGTGAATTCCCAGCACTGTGAGTCCCAGTATTGGGTTGAGCCTGTCTTTCTTTGCTGAACGTCTACGGTGGCTGTCAGCCATTTGCACTCCTAGGTAGAGGGAAATTTTGTCCCGTGGTCTCTCTGTGCCCAGCCAGCCAGTAGCTATACACGCTCATACCTTGAGCGGGGTTCGGAGTGATGAAGTGCTGAAATTGGGGCCATGTATTGCCAGGCCAAGCAGACTTGTGCTTGGAGATGTAGCGGTTCACGATACTGCTCAGTGTAACGAATAGTGAGTAACATCGCTCGGTCGGTACGGTGGGGGCGGTCGATCTGACGCGGGTAAAACCTTGAACAAGACATCAAACACGCGGGCGGAGCCTGGAGCTTAATCCATTTTTCCTTTTCGGTTTACCAGCGTAGGGCGTCGACTTTACCGTCTTGTGGTTTCCTTTCTTCTCCATATATTCCTCCAACAGCTCATTGGCACGCTTCGCCACGTCTGATGTGTCTCGGAGATATGGCAGAATGTTGCCTCGAGCCATTATTTTCACACCCTTCAGAGCATGCACCGTGACTTTGATACCATTCTCGGGGATTTTGCCGTACGCATGCATATGCACAACGCCTAGGCCGCGAATGGCAATGGACAACCCAGACCAGTCGAGCGTGAATTCATGAGGAACGTACTCTCGTTGCGTCGTAACAAATTCGAAATCATGGGAGTGCTCAAGACCTTTACTTGCACCACTAGCCCCAGCATCTGAGGCTCTCTCTCTCTGCCCTGGTGTCGCCAGCTCCTTGACCTTTTCCAGAGACCCGTAGACCTTAACTCTCCTCGTGGGGTCAGCTACTATCGGCCAGCACAACAGGTGAGCAGCCGAGTCCCTACTCAACACTGCCACACCACCAATGCTCACCACATGGTTGGGCTTGGACGCAACCACTCTCTTGACGTTGTAGATTCCTGGATTCTTGAGCAGCTGTCTCCCCTTGGCCACGGATGCCAACAATTTAGGTTTAATAATACTCAAAGTGCTTTCCTCTGGTAGCGCCGGCATATCCGTGATAAGTTTTTCACCGACCTGGTACGATAGAGGCTGTTGCGTGAGCCACGGGAATGGTCCACTTCCTAGTATTCGCTGCTGCAGATGCGAGACAGGGCCAAACTTGCTAGACAGCTTCGCAGCCAGAGCGGTCTTTCCTGTGTTTGCAAATCCAACGAGATAGTTGTTACCAGACAGCTTGCTGTACAGCTTCTCCAGGTCCCAGTTTGCCACTGCTGAGGTCAGAATAACATTTTCAGGTGCGACTTTGACAATTTTCGACAATTCCTGCACGACATACGGTAACGCCCGCTGGTGCGACTTGAACCGCTCGGTAACCAGCATATCGGCTTTGTTCACAACCCACAAAACCTTTCTCCGCTGTGTCAACCTTGAATCAACGGTCGTCGGAAAGTCAGTAGCATCGATAACATGGACAATCGTAGCGTCCTCGGGAATTGCCTTAATGTATTGCTCATAGTCGATTGTCGGCGGTAGAACCTCAACATCGGGCTTATGTGACTTGATTTCATTGCATCTGACACAAACGTTCTCTCTGTCTTCTTTCCTCCTAGCCTTCAGCGCCTCAGCTTTCGATTTCGCCACGGATTCTCGAGAATCGGTTTTCCACTCTCCCTCTTCATCACCTGCCTCTCGCTTTAAAAACTGAAGCTTATCCTGATCCAGAGAGCTAAATAGCTTGTCGTAACTGGAGTTGATCATGCTCTTGTGGGATTGAACGTCCATTTCTGTCCGCTTAATCACATGGCCGGGCGACTTCAAATCTCCACTCTCGTGAAAGGGAGAACCACAGCACTGACATTGTTTGAACGCATTAAGCGCCGCAACTGAGGCAATCGAGTAGAACCGACCGAAACTACGAGGTATTCTCCTTCCGAAAGGTATCACTCGAAACATGTAGCGTGTGTGAAAAAGTGGCGCCGCACGAGCCGCAATTAAGCAGCACCCTAACCCAATTACGGGTTAGGTCATGTGCGGCTATCATCGATCTCGAGCTGGACAAGCTGATTCTTCGAAAAACTCGCAGCGGGGTACTTAGTCTTGAGATGTGACATCAAATTCACAAGGCTCTCTTGAATTAAGCTCTGTGTAAAAAGAAGAAGTCAGCTTTAGGTCATAGTATAATTAGTTAGAAGGTCACCTCGCGATCCACCTTACGCTAGCGATGATCGAAAACTTTCCGGCACCAGTACATGGGCAACATCTTGGTCACAGCGGCCGAGGAATGTTGCCAAGCGCCATTATTCAATTTTTTCCTTGCTAAGAAACTAATATATACAGTCTATTCGTCCATCTCGACATCACTCTCGAGATCCAGGTCTTTTTCCTCCTTTTCCTTCACGTCTCGCTCATCTAGCAGGCTTTCCCTCAGAATTCTAGCTTTTTCTTCCTTGATTTCACGCTGGACAGCAACGTAGGCCCCCAGCGGGGTCTTCTGCCACTCCTGGTCCTTGAGGAAGGCAGCGACCTGCTCCTTGTTTGCTGGACCGAAGCTCACGTTGTTTCGCTTCTGCTCAATGAACTTGGAGTTGGCCTCGAGCTTCTCCACCAGTCGCTGGATCATTTTGTTGAACTTGACGTTTTTGCTGGACTTGGTAAACCGCTTCAGAGTAATGACAGCTGGCACAGACAGCTCTGGAAAAGCGATGCTCTTGGAGTATAGAACGAAGAACTCACCAGTGAGGTCAACAAACTGCTCACAGACACCATCTTGGTATACTTTGGTTCCCAGATAAGCCTTTCCGGCCCGGAAAGTGTGGTCAAAGTCCAGCGCCTTGAGGGAGGCATTCTTGGCCTTCTTGGTAATAAGCGAGCTTTGCAAGATTTCTGTCAGCACTGGCAGCAGTGGAATGTAGACACCGGTCTGTCGCGACACTCGAATCAGACTCTTGATGAGATAGAATCGCAGAGGGAAGTACTGTGCGGTTGGGATCAATCGCATGGCACCGAGGGTAACCTGGACCAGTGGGTGAATCAGCTCTCTCATCACAGAGGCCTTGCCCACCAGGGACTCTTTTGAGATGTCACACTGACTAGAAACGACACGCGACCAGAAATCCAGTGAATGAATGTATTGCCAGTTGTAGATGGTCTTGTAGGAGTCGGCGGTCTTGTTGACGATGGAAGCTCGCAAATGAACAGCAAGCTGTCGAATGAACTGGAAGACGTGCTGGTAAGCAGCCTGTGGGTCGACCTCGTATAACATGGCCGCGAGGTTCTTTTGCATGTTGATGACATCCATAGTGTGGACTGTGGTTCTTCGGGAAGACTTGACGATTCCACTGTAGACAGTCTTTAGGATCAAGTCCAGCATGGACTTTTTGTAGTTCTCAGCACAGGACTTCAGGAAAGTGAAGGCCTGCAGTCGAGACTCGTCCTCGATAGTGGTGTTTCCCATAAGATCAGTCACGGAGCCGACGATATCCTTGAGGAGCCTTCTGTGAGACAAAAAGTATGGCACGAGCTCGAGTGTGCTCTTGAGGATCAAAGAGATGGTCTTACTATCCTGGTTGTCCTTCAGCAGAGCAGTGAGAGCAGCTCCGTGGGACTTGAGAGAGGCAGACAAGGCCTTGAGCTTCTTTGTCTCCTTGTCTCGCGGGGCGTGATGCTTGATAACATCTGGAGCCTTGGTGAGAGTCAGTATCAAAAGAGCGTTGAAAACCTCTGGATCAGTGACCGTGTACTTGTACTCGACGTCTGGGTTATCGCTGTATTGAACCGCGGATGCGAAGGCCTTTAGCACCTTTTTGAGTGTCTTAAGAGAGTTTTCATTCAGTGCTTTCTTCCAGGTCTTGACGTCGTTTAGCGTAACTTCGCTCTTGTCATCTTCTACCTCAACGTCGCTGCCAGCTTGTTCTTCATCATCAACCTCCTCATCACTAGCGTCCTCCTCGCTGCCAACATCCTCTTCTTCATCATCTTCCTCCTCCTGCTCGGAATTATCCTCAAATGCTAGCAGCTCTTTATCGTTCTCTTGCAGGTACTTGTAAAACTCTGGATCACTCTTGGCCAGATCAGCCAGGTCGTCCTTGTGATGAGGCTTCGACTTCTTGCTCTGCTTGCCCTTTGGCACTTCGAATCCGCCCTTGAAAAACTCCTCTACCGATTGGTTCTCGAAAACTTCTTTTGATTCAGGCTGCTTCTCTTCCTTTGATCCCTTAGTGCCCTTCTTCCGCTTCTGCAGCGCCAGCTTCTGCTTGAATTTCTGCTCAACATGTCGCTGGTCGACCGCCCGTTTCAGGTGGTTCTTTTGAAACTTTTTTGTGCTCTTGCCAGCCTTTCCCATGTTATCAAGAGTTTCGAATTTTTTTTTTCAAAAGTTTTACGCGCTACCGATAAGTCCCATCTGAGATTTTCTGAGATGGTAGTAAACGGTTGGAGACATCACGAGGGACCGGTATTCAAGAAGTAACAAAAAATTTTAGTTTAGAGTTTCCCGGACGCTTATCGAGCAATTCGCTTTCTGCTAATGGTTATGACGAGTTCGTGAGTTTCATCACGTGATTTCTACTACCTACGCTCTTCCGGAGAAGAATACTAGACAGCGTTGAATACCTGCTGGAGTGTATGGTTTCAAGTCGAGGTTGGCCACAGAGCATCAGATTTGTTTTACCTGTACGTCCGTAAGTGTCGGCATGACAATATAGTTGGTGGTATACGCTAGCTGCCCTAATTGGCGCACTTTACGCCCTGTTCGTTTGATTTGGAAATAAGCCAACTCTTTCGACTCCGTCCGGACGCTGCCTGCGCCTTGAGTTCAGTGGACAGTTTGATTCCAACTTGTAGCAGCGTTCGAAACGCTAACGATTCGAGAGTGTAATTCTGATCATAATAGAAGTTGCCAAGCGGTCAGTGTCGAGTAAGCCTGGATCACCACTAATAACCAAGTCGTTAGTTGCCTGAAGATGAATACTCGACCTTACTGATCCTTTCTGTGCCGTAGACCATTGAACGGCAATTGTAGCTTCGCCCCCGCACAGCCTCGCTTACATTCTCGCTTCAGAGTCCGCCGTTGACCATCGTCATTCACCTAAATATAGTCCTTCATTCACTTCTGCCTCCTTAAGCCACAGACCTCCTGACATTTTTACCCCTTCATTCCAGGGGATCTTCGCTTTTGTACAACTAATTGATCACGTGATCTACGCGTCGCGTTTTTAGGAATTTGGCACCCAGCACCTTTACTCCGTCACAATCGCCAGCGCTCGACATGGATGAGTGCGAGACCCCAGACGTGTCATTTGACCTGTCATCTTCATCGCCGGTGCGGTCGCCCATCAAATCTCCGTCGGCGGTGCTGCCCCCCGTGTCAGGGGGTCTGATAATAAATAAGCGCCGGCGTTTAGGTTCGCCGACGTTTTTGGATTCCCCTAAAGTCACACCTTCGAAGCTCCGGTCATTTTCCAGTCCTATACGCAACATCGGTCACAGGACGCCGTCCTTACAAGACAGGCCTATCCCTACCCTGTCGCCGCCATCTCCTCCGGAGTCATCGGTATCGTTCGTGGGGAAGTCCGTGTTGGATACTATTTCGTCAAACTCGTCAGACACGATAGAGCCCATTCCCATGGTCAAGACACGTTCCGTCACGTCCCCATTACTTGCTCGGTCGAATATCACCAAGAAACCGGCCCTGTATCGCGAGGAGGCGGAGCTTAACAGGGAGATTCGCAAGTGGCAGATGCTGGTCAGTGTCGCCGAGCAAGCTGAGAAGTACGAGAAGGCTGACCAGCGTGACTTGGATACCTTGTTCGAGAAGTGGAGAGAAGCCGCTCAGAAAGCGGCAGGATACTTGTACAACGAGGCTAGAGGCCGGGTAGAAAGAATGGGCGGCATAGACGAGCTAAAGCGGAAAATGGACGAACAAAAGTGTTTTTTCGACGAGGAGGTTGACGTGTCGCAGTTAAGTCCAGAGGATTGGGAGATTTACCAACAGGTGATCAAGCAGGAGAAAGAGGAACACGAGGATACAGAGTTTACCATGAAGTACATGCTCAAAGAGCTGCAGATTCACCCAGAGCTTCTGTTTCCGGAAGGGTGTGATTTCTAGCTGACTGGGCGAAGCGAAGTTCGGTATACTAGTTCTCACTGTCTCTTGCCTACCTAGAACATGGCATTGCATCTCACTCATCACCACACCCGTCAATAACGGCGACTGCTAGCGCGCTAGCCTATTTATTATGCATATAGCTTAACCATTTTAGAGGCGTTTGACATTTGAACCCATTCACAGAAATTGTCTTGTCATGCCCGCGGGCTTTATTATGCATACAGCTATTTACAGATCTCCTCTAGTGCCAGGTACTATCGGTACGCTGGCTATCATTTTCGGCATGATGCCTTGGCAGTTGTGAAAGGTTAAGTTTTGTTTGGCGACATGTGAGGTTTGTGGTTTTGCAATGAGTAAGGTGATATCTAGCCTGGCAAGAGTTTAGTCTTGCCTCACCTTATCTCTCAAACACCCACCTGAACGTGCCCACTTGGCAGGACCTCGGCCTTTCGCACGTAGTATGTCTTGACGGCCTTGGTCAGTCTGCTCTGAGGATCATTGTCATGCGGCCTAGCACACATGAATCCGCCCACAGCAGCGACCTTGCCAACCTCTCGTCCAACCACTGGCCTCAGCTTAACAATACCCTTAGGGGTGTTGTGAATAGTTCCCTGGAGGGCGTAGTTCAAGCCGATTCCAGTCACCTTCTTGGTCTTTTCAACGCCGGTTGGAGGCTGTTGGAGGCCAAGGAAGCCCTCGACATGGCCCAGAAGGTTGGACTTGGTAGTGTAGATGCCCGAGCCCTGACTCTTGACGTGGCCCAAGAAGTCCTTTCGCTGCTTCTTGCTGTTTTGCAGGAGGTTCTTGGATTCGTTCTCGCTGAGTGATTTCCATGTCTGCTGTGGTTTGCTGACGTTGAAGTAGTTATCTGATTCGAGCCGTAGTGGGACACCGAACTCTCGGAATCTCTGTAATTTTCGGTAGAAACCGGCACCCTGTTCGTACTGGGCAAGACCAACATCGGAATCTAGCGCCTGAACGTTGATGTATAGCGAAGACTGCTTAGATGGAATGGGACATTTGAGACCCCAATCCCGTCGGTGGAAGCTCGCGGGTGTTGTCTCCACAACCTGGTACAATGGAAATGGCTTGGAGTTCTGGTACCCGTGCCAGCCAGGAAGAGGCTTGCTCAGGGTGCCCAGCCGGCAGGTACGTAGCAGGCCCTTGAAGGTCATTGTGGTGAAAGTTTTACGCGCTCACTAAAAGTGGTGATGTCCCAGTCTCGCGCATCGGTACTGGCGGACAGATTTCCGCGTTGAGGCTCCTTGATTGTGAGCATGTTGAACGCACATCACTCTTTTGCAAGTGGCTTTGTATTCAGTCTCACTAAGTTCTTGACAGCATTGGTACTATTACAGATAGATTCACTTAGCTTATTTACAGTTCTTTTCATTGCTGGCGTCTCCTTCTAAGAGAAAAAGTCACCCAACTCCAGCCTTGGAGCGATGTTCATGGCCATAAGCTCCTGGAACAAGAGCTTAGCGGCATATGGAATTGTCATCTTCACCACCTTTTCTGTCGTCTTGCAGGATGAACACCAACCATTGTGTCCCATCAAACCACACTTCTGACAAATGTCCACCTCAAATGCGTCGGAGGAGAGCATCAGTCGTTCCAACAGCAGCTGCGAGGCACCGTATGCAATAACACAATCACGCTCCATTTCTCCCAGTCGCAGACCACCGTCTCGACTTCGACCTTCCGTAGGCTGTCGAGTAAGCAGAGCCATTGGCCCCCGCGGTCGCGCATGCATCTTGTCCATAACCATATGCTTCAGTTTCTGGTAGTAGATTGGACCAAAGAAAATGTACGCCTGAAGACACTCACCGGTAATACCCGAGTACAGCATGTCCTTTCCGGAGTAGTTGAAGCCTTTCTCAATGAGAATCTTGGACATATCGGCAAGCTTTGAACCGCCGAAGCAAGTTCCATACTGCAACGTGCCCGTCAAGACACCGGCCTTTCCGGAAATCAGTTCAATCATCTTACCCACAGTCATTCGCGATGGGAAACCGTGGGGGTTCATGATAATGTCGGGACAGATACCCTGGTCGTTGAATGGCATGTCTTCCTGCTGCACAATGATACCACAAACACCCTTCTGTCCGTGTCGCGAGGAGAACTTGTCACCCAGCTCAGGTCGTCTAGTCTGTCGTAACAGAACCTTGATTAGGGGCTGTTCGCTTTCGGCAGTAGACAGCATCACCTTGTCGATATAGCTAGCCTCTGGGGCCTTGTATCTCACTGGAGTCTCTCGGTATTCACCGGAGGCCTGAGGGTTTGGTAGAATATCGCCACCGGTATTGACAGGAACGGCCTTGTTCACATAGACCTGACCCGAGTCCACTCGGGATCCCACCTCAGCCAGACCATCTGGGCCAAGTGCTTCATGCTGGAAAATGGGCTTGGTGTACTCTTTCTTATTGTCATCCTTTCCAAGCATGACCTTCTCGTACTTGATACCATCGAGCTTGTCACCTGTTTGGTTGGAGTACTTCTTAAGGATCGTTGTGTTCTTCTTGAGTACCTGGCATCGACCGAAGCCTCGATCAATGGAGGACTTGTTAAGCACCAGGGCATCTTCGATATCGTAGCCGGAATACGACATGACGGCGACCACAGCGTTTTGTCCGGCAGGCAGCTTGTCGTATTTGATGAGCTCAATGGTTCGAGTTTTGACCATTGGCTGTTGAGGATAGACCATAAGGTAGAGCAATGTGTCTATTCGGTTCATTTGATTGTATGCGATGGCCCCGATGGCTTGCTTACCCATGGCGCATTGATAGGTGTTTCGAGGCGATTGGTTATGGTGAGGGTATGGAATCAGGCCTGCTACTGCACCGAGCACAGTGAAGACTTCAATTTCCAGATGCGTGGTATCCTCTGTAATGTCCTTTTCGTACAAGGCGATGTACGAATCGTTCTCCTCATTACAGTCCAGGTATTCAACCAGGCCCTGTTTAAGGAAATCATCAAAAGCCATCTCACCATTGAGCAGCTTGGCCAGGTGGTGGGCCTTCACTCGCGGTTCCTTGTTGGTGACGATAATAAGAGGTCGACAGATTCGGCCTCCATCAGTGGCAATGTGTACCGCAGCGTGGTGGTGATTACAGTACACACTGATAAACTCAGAAATTTTGCCAGTTCTCCGCAGTTGTCTGAAGGATTGAACGAATTTTGTTGGGTACCGCGTGATGCCCATGAGCGTACCGTTAAGGTAGACACCGTAGGTAGCTGGCGCGTGGAGCTCATAACCGCCAATGATGGAAATGTCTTCTGCACCAAGCGTCAAACTAGCGCGACGGATAGGCTCCTCTTCCACGTCTGTGGTGATGTGTGTCATGAGGGCCAGATTTTTCACCAAACCACATGCTTCACCTTCGGGGGTGTCTGAGGTACAGAGCATACCAAACTGAGATGGCTGAAGTGCTCGCGGACCGGACACTTTTCGCGATTTCTCAAACTGCGAAGCGATACGCGTCATCATACCTAGGGCGGCGATGTAAGAGAGTCGACTGAGAACGTGGGTAACACCGGCTCGTTCCATCTTGAATCGTTTCAGCGACCAATTACCGGTGGAGATGGCTCGATTCATACCATGTGTGATGCTGTTAGAGTGAATGGACATTTCAATGATGGCGTCAAACTCGCTGGTTCGGTTGGTCTTTTTCAAGTTCTTATCAATAGACATTTTGAAGTCGCTGTTGAACTTCTTGAACAAGTCCTCAAATAGCAGTGACATGAGCTGACCAGCCAACTCCAGTCGCTTGCTACCAACGTAGTCTCGGTCGTCAACCATCTTGGGGTTATGCATAGCCATCAGAGTTCTTCGCGTCATGATGGCGATATAGAGTGCCTTCTCTCGGAAGTCCAAATCATCGACGGAGATATGCGCAATAACAGTAGTTGCCAGGGCCTCCAAACCTTCCTGGTAGGCGCTAAGCTTTGGCGCGTTGAACCGTCGAACGGTCTTGACCTTGGTTCCGAGATATTCTAGGGCCTGCTGCTGCGACTGGATACCCAACTTTGCGTACTCCTCAAAGTTTACAGCAAACAAGTCTTGGTAGGCCGGGTTTGAGCCAGCAACCAGCTGCATGATCTCGTAGTCGGTGACTAAGCCACAGGCTTTCAGGGCCAGCACAATTGGAATTTCCTCAGAAATAGAATTGTGCTTGAGGTAGATTTTGCCGTTCTTGGTCAAAACATATGTCTTTGACTTTCTCTCGTGTGTACTAGAGGTGACTGAAGCCTGCACAATATCCTTCTTTTCGTCCGCCTCCACGATGATTCGGTTCTTACTCAGCTGTTCTTGCACCAAAATAACCTTCTCTGTACCATTAACAACAAAATATCCACCTGGGTCCAGAGGACATTCTTGCATAGCGGCCATATCTGTCTCAGACTTGTTGTACAGAATACACTTGTTGGACCGCAGCATTATTGGCATTCGGCCGATAACCAGATTCTTCAGAAAAATGATCTTTTTTCCTCGAGTGTACTCGATATCCACCAAAATTGGCGCCGCGTAAGTGAGATCTCGCAGTCGACACTCGTGTGGTGTGATGGGCTTGTTGGCTTCGCTCAAGTCCTTTCGGTTGGGCATGGTTACTCGAATGTCAGTATACTTGAGGTAGAATTCAGGGTCGACATCACTGACAATCTTGTCATTGGCCTTGACAATCTTCTTGAGGTCGGTCTCCACAAAGTAGTTGAAGGAGTCTAGATGCTGTTTGACCAGACCTTTGACTTTAAGGAAAGCGGGTAGAAGGTTCCATTTATCCTGAGTTAGATCCAGCGCAAATCAAAAGCGAATTGTACTCACCTCCGCGGTATTGATCTGATCCGTCAAAGCCTTGCCCTTGTACATGGGCTTGAGCAACTCGTTGAACGCCTCATCGCTCTTAACCTCCTGCTCGGAGCCCTTGTGTTTCGGCGGCATTGCAGATAGATTTCAAATCATGAATTTTTCCTTCATTATCGGTGTCACGTGATTTACGATAGTGGTGGGTTGCCAGACTGAGCGCGCGCTGGGATTTCTGACCGGACCCTTAAAGGTGGACTATAAACGGCATTGTCGATATTGAATTCATTTTATTGCTATACCTATATCGGTAAACGATCAATAAAGGCTAAGGTGCCTTATACAACCGAGACCACATTAAAGGTCTTACAACTTCTGCATGGCAGCAATATCGGTGGACTGGACGTGATCCTCATCCTCCTCAATGGTGGCCTGCAGGTCATCAAGGGAAACCTTGTCGTCCTCAATGACACAGTTGATCTGCAGCTTTCGGATACCGAAACCAACTGGCAGGAACTGAGATCCACCCCAGACAAGACCTTCCATCTCGATGGCCTTGACGTTGGCGAGCATCTGCTCAACGTCGGTCTCGTCGTCCCATGGCTTGACGTCCAGGGTAACGATGGACTTGGCAGCTGGCTTTGGTCCCTTAGCAGCCTTCTTGGCGTTGTACTCAGCCAGTCGCTGGGCCTTCAGCTTCTCAGCCTCCTCATCGACCTCGTCATCGGAGCCGAAAAGGTCGACATCATCATCGTCCTCCTCGGCAGCGGCGGCTGGGGCAGCGGCGGCGGCGGGGCCGAAAGAAGAAGCGGAGACGGACTTGTCGCCTGGCAGGTCAGCGTGCTCGTGGGAAGCAATGTGCTTGAACCATCGGGCAGCGTTTGGGTACTTGGCAGCGTCTGGGGCAGAGCCGACAGCCTTGTAGACGGCGACATCAGCCTGAGAAGCGTTGACGCCCTCAATGTAGCTCTTGTCGGCGAGGAAGGTGTTCAGAGACTCGAGGCCTAAGTTAGTATATGAGCTTGGCGGATTGTGGACATGAAAATTAGAATGCCTAGAGTTTCGCAATACTCAGTATACCGCTCAATGCATAGAACTGACAATTCTGGTGACCTGGCTGGATCTAGCCGATCAGTGGTAACTATTTCACTCAATTCAGCGAGCACCGAAGCCAAATCGAAATCAAAATGCGATTCGTATAGAAGCGAGCCATAGATATCCCGCTAAGCATTTTTACTCACCAGCAGCAGAAGTAAGATCAGAGAAACCCATAGTTGTTAGTAGCTGTGAAAAAATTTCTTCAGGGACAACGTGGGAGAAAATGTGGTGGGAACGGTTCG
The DNA here is from genome assembly GCA_030564385.1 of Blastobotrys robertii. Taxonomy (NCBI): domain Eukaryota; kingdom Fungi; phylum Ascomycota; class Dipodascomycetes; order Dipodascales; family Trichomonascaceae; genus Blastobotrys; species Blastobotrys robertii. The sequence goes on from JAJLUQ010000008.1 coordinate 281,715, forward strand.
GTAGGGTAACTCAGAGTGAGAAGGTAGGGAACATGACCGGGGTATCTGCTGTGTATTAAACATGTGTGGTAGGGTACTCAATGTGGTGAATAAGGCAGCGGTATGTGGGCTTACAAAAAGACCATGGAGGTGAGAAAGCGTACACCTAGCTGTTAACTTCGATGGCGTTGCATGGAACTCAGAAAGAATCAATTCCGCTGGGAGCTAAGCCGCACTCCATCGCGATTGTGATTACCAGGGTACTATAGACTAGCATTGCATGAGGAACGAGTCTATTCATAACGCTGAGTTGAAATTGACAGCTGTTCACGAGACCACACCTCACCATTTGCCTCACGACCTTGCTTCTCTCAGTGTTCAGTGCGCGAGATGTCCTTTGAAATCAATTGGAACAAACTGCTCGAGGATGAAGCCAACATATCAGAAAAGATCCGGTCCTTCCTGGACGACCAGTTCCAGAAACTAACTCTCCCACCATATATCCAATCCCTGTCCGTTGAATCCTTCAGTCTAGGCGACACGGCACCAGAGATCACGATACGCAACATCACGGACCCGTTCCCAGAGTTCTACGAGGACCAGGACAAGGAAGAAGACACACAGTCAGAGTCGTCGTTACCTAGCTACTCTACAGAGCCAGAAGAACGACCTGCGTTTCGGCCTTCCTCGCCAATGTCACCAAACGGAAGGGTACGCGGACTGAGCTACTTCCACCCTCCACCCTCAAGTCTGCTGTCCAGCTTCAGGACCCCTCTATATGCGAGCTTTCCCAATCTCAGTGCTCTGAACAACAACCACAGCCCAAATGTTCCGCTGAGCCCACCAGAGTTCACTAACCCGCAACCGAGCCCGCCCCAGATCGCCGAGGACGATGTGCAGTTTTACCTAGACGTCGCATACAAGGGCAACATGAAGCTGGTGGTTACCGCGAAGCTGCTTCTGAACTACCCGTCGCCCAGCTTTGTGTCGCTGCCGCTCAAACTGACTATCAGCGGGCTGGAGATTCACGCGTTTGCAGTCGTCGCCTACGTTGCGAGCCGCGTGTGCTGCAGCTTTATCTGCGACATTGACGGCGAGGCTGATACGTTCTCCTTTGTCGGCAACGAAAAAATAAACATCATCAAGACCATCAAAATCGAATCGGAGATAGGCGATCAGAATGGCAAGGGGTCTGTTCTCAGGAATGTGGGGAACGTCGAGAAATTCCTTCTAGAACGAATAAGGTCTCTGGTCCGAGACGAGCTGGCCTGGCCCGGCTGGCTTACTCTCGAACTCTAGGCACAATATTGGACATTTCCGATGCGAAATTGGGTAACGCCTCACCTGCACCAGAAGAAATTGCGGTCTCGGAAATAAAGTTACCGCCCGCATAATCATGCATATCGGCATTGGTATTTAAATAAACAGTTCCCCGGCCAGCTCAACTCGTCATCGAATTATCAGAAGCTTGCACAACACCGCTTGCCACTGTTGCTGTACAATCACTGCTATCAACTGCACACTACCTGCTACCATACTGCTACGACAGTCCCCTGCACTGCTATTCACAACGACTACCAAGCGCCCACAGTAAAACCATACCAGCTGCTGAAGGCACAATGAACTCAGCCACCACCACATCTGCCCCAATCGCCCACTCCTTCGAATGGTCCAGCGAATTCTGTTATGCTCGGAGCCCCGTGAGCCCTCCCCGAGAGGGTGCTGTTCCCAACAAGAGTACCGTACCCCGACGGCCCCCACCGCAAGTTGTTCAATCGCAAATATTTCCAATACAGCGGTACCAGCAACCCAGGAGCCTGTTTGACCAACCTCGAAAGAAACAACACACGCTCGACGACATTCTCGGCGCAAAATCGAATCCGGGGCTGCAGTTCGACTTTGTTCGGGAAAGGGAAAATTGATGTAACATTTGAATAGCTAATTATTTATCGACTTTGTTTCCGGACCTGTTAATGAAGTGCGGCTGTAGACAAAGGCAAAATATGCAAAAAGAAATCAGAATACACTCCACACGGGACTCGAACCCGCAGTCTTCCGCTTAGGAGGCGGATGCCTTACCATTTGGCCAATGGAGCTGTTTGATGGCGAGTTGGAGGCATTTTGCAATGACTTGCCCTTTACGTCAAATCACGTGACACGTCACGTGATACTCTTAGTTTTTTTTTTATTCTAGTTTATCTGGAGCGGACAAGCGTTGGTTCCGTAGTGCTATTTTGAGGAAATTTGAAGTGGTGTATCACTCGAATAAGATGGCATCCGGTGAGCTAATTTGATACGCGAGAGGGCGCCGGCCAGAAATGAACTAGAACAATTGACAACAAATTAATTAGCTAAATTGTATATTGAAATTGACAATTAACAAAACGTACGTAGATGATTTTCTAGGTCCAGCCATCCTCGCAAACAAACCGCATGCCGAACTCTGTTGCTCAGGGACCGCGAATTGGGCCCAGATGCTCACCATGCATATTGCGTGAAGCAGAAGAATATCAAGACTCGATATATCGAAATTAATGGGCCTTGACCGGCGGACTCAATATTGACAACCTCAACTCTAGTGGCTTCAGATGCATGAGGGTTTAACGTTTCATTCCAGTCTGGAGATCGAGGGTTACTCGAGAGTTTCGGCTCCAACAATTAATGCCCGAAAATGAGCCCACACAATTCGATATATATCCATTCGTCGTAAATACCCCAGATCCAATCGAGTAGTCAGATTGCTGCGTTCTCATTCCCAAGTCAAATCGTTGAACTGTGTTGCCAGCATGGCCCTGATACCTTCAGAATCAACTGGCACAGGCACTGTAAGGCTTGACACCAACTATGCATTCGAATCCATATCACCTCATCAGGCTTTATGTACTGCAATCGCATCCAATATGAAGAGTATCGAATGCGGAGATATCGATCGTCATCAGATTCGGAAAGAGTTGGCTATATGATTGACTCTCCAAATTAGCTGGTATGCTCGTCGGTAAGTTGTCAGCGGTGGACCTGTGCCTGCATGGATGTGAATTTCCGGGGCACATCAAACCCGCGGCCCATGCAGGCGGTTAGCGGAGTAGCCCATCTTGCAGCTTTCGGATCGGCTCTGGCCAAGCGGCTCCAAGCGTCTGTGAGTTATTTAGGGATATTTGCGAGACCCCACCCGCGTTCCGAAGATTGAGTAGGGCCCCGAAAATACAGTGTGGGGTCGCCATATATTAATTTTAATATATCGAGTTTATAGTCCAGGCTATGTAATTAAATACGTCGCAGAAGCTAG